>QEOT01123782.1:0-88634 GCA_003123785.1 Pterocarya stenoptera
CAAGTTCTTCACTTTTTCTGCATGATTTTCAACCTATGTCTGTTGATGAAAGGTTAGGATACCAAATTGCTTGTCTATTGTTGCACACTCATTTCTGTGGTCCTTATTATTACCATTCATGCATAGTGATTATCATTTTTATGCTATCACAAACAAATCGCATGATATGCTTAAGACATTACACTTTAATGAAACAATTCATAATGGTTGAGAGTCATGCATCCACCTTTATTTGTCAATTTTTTTCTAAGATGACTTTTTTAAAATGCAAAATGCGTCACTACAAAGAGTATACAATGGAAACACCTAATTAGAAAGAGTAAAAAGGTCACGATTGTCTGAAAAACACGAGCTGGAAGGACTTAAGAAGACTGCTATCCAAATGATCGACATATCTAATGAGAATTCCCTCTTCCTTGTTCTTCTGAAAATTCTTGAAGCTGCGATCATTCCTCTTCCTCCAAATACACCACAATAGGAAAATTTTAAACTATCCCCATTACACAATGACAAAAGCCCAAGAAAATAGTGTCCAAAAAGAATCTCTTCAACTCTTCCAAGGAACGCTGCCGTTCTTTGAAGCACCTAGCATTTCTATCCTTCCACATAGCAGTGATGTGAACATTGCCCCTAAAGCCTTTCCAACACTTAAAAATATCCATTACCCTTCCAGGCATAACCCATGCCACACCAGTTCGGTTGAAGATATCATCCCATAAAAACCTGGCCACCTCACAATGTAACAATAGATGATCCACAGTTTCCCCCTTTTTCTTACATTAGTAACACCAATCCATAATGATAAGACCCATTTCCTCAGATTGTCAAATTGGAGTCATTTTCCACAAATTTCCATTGGTAGGCTGTCAAGCTGACCATTCCAACAAAGAAGATCAGGCACCTATTGTGGCATGACCCAACTCAACCCAAATAGGCTAAAGACTGTAGGACTAGCTGCCTCACAATGTAGTAGCTAGTGGTCCTCTGTTTCTCCATCCCTTGTACACATGCAGCACCAATCAAGATCATCGCTTTGATTTTTTTCTCCAACTCACTTCCTCCAGGGGACTAGTCTTTTCCAACTCTCTAATGGTTGTATTTCTCTTCGCCTTCTCCTCGACAGCTAGCCCCTCTCTTCTGCAATAGACACTTGACTCCTTCAAGAGGAACATTTGCTTCTCTCCCCACATCTCAATTTTCCTTGTTCAATGTTCTTAGATTGGCTTTCAGGGCCTTTAGTTTACACTCAAAACACAACTCGAGCCTTGAAAGCGACAAGAATTCTACCCCTCCACCCTTTCCACAAATCCTTTTGAGAGTAGCCACATATTTTCAAAATTTAAATATTCACTACCACAGCCTGTGATAACAGTCCAACAAAATAGGAAAACTATCATAGCAATCATGAGAGTTTTCGCTAGGATACATCAAGAAATAACGCTTCCTACCCTGGTGAGATAAGAACTGTGTCTATTCTAGACCAACTAAGATTCTTCCAATAGTAGATCATGTCTTCTTCAATTAAGGTTGGTCCCCCAATCCATGAGAAGATCAATAAGAATGTGCTCAATTATAAAGTAGAACTCCTCCATTTAGGGCTGGAAACTAGTTGCAAACTTTTTGCTGGGGAACCTAGTAACTAGACCGGTGAACTCATCCCAGAACATCCTTCTATCATTGTCAGAATCAGGCCCATAGACCCCAACAAATACCATACAGACTGATCTATTTGGGGGAGACAAAGGTGCGGTTCTTTGAAATCAAATCATTTTTCAAGCATTTTATTCTCATGCATACCTTTATATGATGAACTTTGTAAGAATAGCTCCCTATTCTTAAAAATGGATCCACCAGATAACCGTAATTTACCTTGGTTGGCTTTCAGAGCTAAGATGTCCATTTAGTGCTTCAAACACCTGCTGAATGCTGCAATAAGGTTGACATATTTATTAGTTACCAAACCCCGATCTCCAAACTTTGAAATTCTTATGACTTCTAATGTTTTTATGGTCACCATCTTCAGGCCCTGTCATGTTTTTGATACAAAATAGTGACTTGCTTCTCAAATTCATTGTAGCTTGAGGCTTTGGAGTGTCTTTCATCTTCCATGAGTGTCATTGGGAGTAGAGATGATGGGAGGTGGTCAGATGATGTCGGAAGTTTTCAAATTCTAAACGGGATTCTAAAGCCTTCTCCACAAGATTCCTCTAACTGGCTTTCAGGTGATGCAGCTTTTCAACTGGAGTCCCATGATAAATTAGATTTGGCACTTCCGTACTTCTCAAAATTGCTGATAGAGCATCCAAGTTGGCCAGGCAACATTGTAGAATCTGTTGGAGCTAGTTTCTGCTCAAAGGAGTATGAGATTCAAGAATATGAGGAATTACTTGAAAACTTCCGACATAAGTTCCATAGAGGGCTCTCACAGTTTGACCAGAGGTTTTCCTTGGCTCCTGCCCATGTAGTCAGCATGGTATGTAGTTTGTAAAATATCATGTGTTAACATCTTGCTTATACGTTAGCAGATGCTTTCTATCAGCTGATTTATTTTTCCTTGCTCCCTTTAAACAGATGTTTGTCTCACTACGTAATCATGGGCTCTTATTTATGGGATACGATATATTGGATGGTTCTGCTTCTCAAGATCAGTCACAAGATAAGAGCTATAAAGTTGACAGTTTCATACTATATCCTTTTCTGCGTATGCCACTGTTGAAGGCTATTAACGAAATTTCCCTTTTATTTTCACGGTTTATTACTGCCTGCAGTATAACCTGCCCTCAAACCAAGTTGCGTAATATTGACTGTGACATGTCTGCTAACAATAGATCCAAGTGGTTAGATACTTGGGGGTACTTCTTTCGAGGCCTTATGCCATCATTGTGGAGTTTAAGAGCTGCTTTACGATTTATTTCCAGCCCCATCGCTAAAGATCTCATGATGGAACCCCTTATCATTCTTGATTTATTTGAATTTTATGTACATTTTGCATCTGCTTGGCTTCAAAACAACTCAAAAGTTCTCCTTCTGATGGTGCAACCTCTCTTGATCACGTTAGCCAACGAGCATGCCCCATATGAAGTTGATGTTACAAATATGAAGAAACTCCTTCCCCAGATTGAAGAGTTAGTAGCTCATAATCTATCAATGGATGACCGAGGAGAAGGCCTTCAAGCTTCAAATTGTGTGCAAAATAAACTTGCTAGGGATATGATACATTCAATGCCAGAAGAAGAAAGATGGCAAATTATCGGCACTTGTTTGTGGCAACACATGTCCAGCTTCGTAAAACAGAAATTCGAGAAACTTGACGATAAATGTTTGCCTGGTGTTTCCATCAGAAACCTTTCTTCCTGTGCGTCTTATTACACAAATTTGGAATATGATCGCAATAGTATAACAGAAGAGATCAGGTTGGTCTCGTTGAGCTTGGCAGAGTTATTGAAGACCACACTTACACATCTTTCTTCTTATCATGTTAAACAACTGGCATCATTTATACAACAGAAAGTAACGAATGGATTGCAGGTAATGACTCTTCTATGGTTAAAAGAATCTAGTCAACTTCAACCCAGAGACCTCTGTGAGGGTACTGTAAATATTGAGATCATGAAAAGCAAAGATGAATCATCAATTTCTGAACTACTATGGGATATCTGTGCCAATTCTAAAATAATATATGAAGGCTTTGAACATGGAAAACTAAATTTGCCACATAGTTTTGATCAGAAACTCTCTAAAGCATGGAGTGATAAATATATTGGTCTGGAAGTACATGAAAGAGAGGGATCTCATACATATGATGGCATGCTTCGGAATAGTTCTGCCAGTAGTGAATCGGAATCGCCTGCTGGGGGTCTGATTCATAGTGGCTCTGCTTTTCCAAGTTCCTGGCAAAAAGATGCAACTCTTACAAAGGAGGTTATAAGTTTCAAAAACCCTAAAGAAGTGTATAAGAGAAGTGGGGAGCTTTTGGAGGTAATATTTCTTTCTTAACTTCTGCATATTTTTATTTATTAATTTATTGTCTTTTATTCATGGTACTGCTTGCTGTAGTAAAATATCTTGGTATCAACTCATCTGTAGATGTCATGTAGGTTATGAAAATCATCTTTGTAGATCCTCAATTCCATTGTGCAGTAACTTAACCCTATTCTTGAGCAGGCATTGTGTGTCAACTCTATTGATCAAAGGCAAGCTGCACTTGCAAGCAATCGGAAGGTTAGACTCTGCCTGCAAACTCTAGCTTCTGTTTTGAAGTTTTTAATTTAGTGGGACTTTGGTGAAAACTCCTTTTGTTGTGGGTAGAATGTTCCACTCTGTGTCTTGCATTTTTTGGGTTGTAGCCAGGGGTTTTTATGTAGTTAGGATATAGCCCTGCATGTTCCATTAAAGGTAGGAAGCAGTCCAGATTTGTTTTGGATCATGGAACTGCCAATTGACCATTGTTCTACCAAAAATGAAGTTCAGAATATGCTTCTCAAGGGAAATGTTGCATTGAATTTGCATGATTTGTTTGAACTTTTCAAATGTAGAAAGTAGATAAATTCTCAGAATCTGCAACCTCTTATAATCTACATCCTTGCCAAATGCAACTCTTTGCAAAAGGAACAATTCGTGGATGGCTTGGTTGTGGGTTCAAACTAGTCTTTTCAGTCATATATGGTAAATATTATTTTAGATCCTTTCTTCTATCAGAATGACAGAGATTGAATCAGACCGATTCCCTAAATGCTTTTCTAGATATTCCTCAATGTCCCGGCTATTTACGGAAAGTGAATAATCATCTGCTTTTGGAAGATATCAAAGAATTTATTGGGAATCCTACAAGATCCATGCTATCTTTTTTCTCTGACAGATGGTCAGAACTTCATCTAGGATTGAATCCTACCAAGAAGTCCGTTAGAGATCATAAATTGTTGAAGAAAAAACAAGATGTTTCTTGTTATTCAAAATCGGGGTGTAATGTGTGATCACCCCCCCAACCCCGCGGGCGTTCCGGTCATTAACTAGATGAAATAAATCAAGAAATGGATTTTTGTTCAAGAACGAAATCTTATTAGAACATTCCATATCCAATTAATCCTACGGAACCATATCACATCCTAGATCTGATGAAATAGGATGAATTGAGATGGTATTTTGTAAATAAGTGACTATCTTGAATATATTAACTATTTCTTTCTTTTCTAGATGCCATAATGTAATGTCCCAATGGAAGGCCTAAACCACATGGCTTATAATCCAAAAGAATACAATTGGAGCCCCATTGGAACCTTATAAAGAGGAAGAACTTTTCATTTCCAAGCAATGTGGGATCCTATACGCCACCTACCCTTATCATTATCATATCAGGTATCACAATCTATCCCTCTTAAATTCCCGACGTCCTCATTGGGCCAGTCTTTCGTAGGTGGCACGACTCAAGTCTCACATTTCTGGTTGGGATAAATTCTAATACCATTTGTAACATCCTTTTCCGTAGGTCAGGAGTATTACGTACATTCATAACATAATGCCAGGTAAAGAGATTCGAAGTTATGAAAATACCTCATTTATTGAATCATCAACTAACTTAACATTTTTTTTTTATAAGTAAACAATAGTATTAATAAAGGATAGGCAAAGACCAAGTACACAAGATGGTATACAAAGGATTAGACCTATCTAGGTCGTTACAGAGGAAACAAGAAAACCCTAAAAATTTAGGCCATTAAAATGCACAGCTAGAGCCCAAACAAATGAGGTACGGAAAAGTAAAGATCTAAGCTCCTCTAGTGTTCGCTCCTAATCTTCGACAGTCCGCTCCTTAACTTAACATAACAATCTTTCATAACATAAAGCTGAAACATAATGAAAAGGCATAACTAGTTATATGTGCTGATCACTTATTCAAATATTTTAATCATAAACTAAATCCTTGTGGAAATAACACTTAGGCCCCGTTTGGATGTTGGAAGATACCGAGATCAACTAAGTTCAATCTAATTTTAAACCAAGTTTAAAATCCAAACGCCCAACACCCAAATTACTAAACATCAATCAACTCAAAATCTTTTTACACGTGGGATTCACAACCTTTTCAACTCAATACTTTTTTACATGTGGGATCCAAAACCTTTTTCAACTTCTCATAAATACATCTAAACTCATCTTAATATCCAAATACATCTAAACTCATCTTAGGTGGGCCCTACAAAACTCACTTCATCATCTCAACTCATTATTATTCATAAAGAACTCAACTCAGCTCAACATCCAAACGGGGCTTTATTCCAGTCTAAGTCTCCAAAACTAATCTACTTCTAGCCTTCCAGCTCTGTGTCCATGCAATCAACATTTGAGACATTAAAACATAAAAAGAAACAAAGGAATCGAAGACTCAGTAATAGCGTATCATAATTTAAACTTAATTTAGCTTTAGCAAAAACTTCAGTGTTTCGTAACATATGCGGAATTAAAAAAATCATGGAATTTCATGTAGCATGATGCATGAGTGACTGACCCTATGTATTTCCTATTAATCATACAAGACTTGTTCATCCTGTCTTTCACTTATTTAGTGGCCATTATTACCTATGAGCATCGGTCCAATTGTCGTTGACCATACATACATACTATATGGGATCCCACATTATTTGGAAATGAGAAGTTTTTACTCTTTATAAGGTTTCAATGGGACTTTAGTTGTATCATTGACTAGTCCTTTTAAAGTATAGGCCATGTGGTTTGGGTCTTCCATTGAGGCATTACAAATGGCATCAAAGTCTATCCTAATCAGAAATGTGGGACTTGAGCCATGCCACCTACAATAGACAGGCCCAACGAGGACGTTGGGAATTTAAGGGGGAGAGATTGTGATACCCTATATGATAGGAATAAGGGTAAGTGATGTATGAGATTCCACATTACTTGGAAATGAGAAAATCTTGCTCTTTATAAGGTTTCAATGGGGTTCCAATTGTATTATTGACTAGTCCTTTTGGAGTATAGGTCATATGGTTTAGGCCTTCCATTGGAGCGTTACACATAATATGGATGCCGGTAACAAAAATTTATGTTCCTTCTTATTTATCCCCCCCTCCCCCAACATTTTGCTTACTAGCGGCCATCAAAGTAGCATCATTGAATCTTGGTGCTGTTATTTTAATTTAGCAATAATACCCAGCTCAATGCTTCATGTTTCTTAATTATCATTGACATGTGCATGATGGGGATGCAAAAATTACATGGGAGAACAAAATTGTAAAATTTCTCCCTTTCCTGGTGGGATTTTTTAATACATTAGGAATTGTTTTTATTCAATGTACTTATAAAAATAACTAATTCCATATAAAGAGTCTAGGGGCAGTGTTTGCCAGCTTGCTTTATGCTGCAATAAAGCTTTGAAGAGTATGACATTAGTTGTTTGTCTTTAATTTGTCTGCCTTGATTATATTTTAGCCTTTTTATCTATATCTTAGGTCCAACCTGGAATGACATGCAAAACATGTACTAATTTCAAATTGTATCAATTCAGGGCATACTGTTCTTTAATTGGGAAGATGGTTCAACTTTCAGTGATCAGTCAGACTATATCTGGTCAATAGCTGATTGGCCACAGAATGGGTGGGCTGGTTCTGAATCGACCCCAGTTCCGACATGTGTCTCTCCTGGTGTTGGTCTGGGGAGCAAAAGAGGTGCACACCTTGGGTTGGGTGGAGCAACTGTTGGTGTGGGCTCTCTGGTTAGGCCCGGCAGGGACTTGACTGGTGGTGGAGCATTTGGGATACCAGGTTATGCTGGTATGGGAGCCTCTGGCTTAGGTTGGGAGATTCAACAAGACTTTGAGGAGTTTGTTGATGCACCACCTACTGTTGAAAATATAAGCACAAGGGCTTTCTCAGGTCACCCTTCTAGGCCATTCTTCTTGGTGGGTTCTAGCAATACACACATTTACTTATGGGAGGTAAGAACTTTCATATTACATGGTAACATATGCAATAGTTCATTGGTAATGCATTAGTCTTTCTTTGGGTATTGTTCTTGCTATATTCTTGTAGATTTTGTGGAGTAAATGGGAATTCTTATAAGGTTTTCTACTCATCAGAAAGAAATGTATTTTCAAGTGTTTTTTTGATAAAATACAATCCAAAATGTTGCCTATTCTTTATGAAATAATCATTTCCTTGATTGCGCTGTTGGCCATAACCGGAAGGGTTTTGGTTGATTGTAGCTTAGGCATGGTTTCAACCATGTTTCAAATTCGCATAGTAAAGTGCCACCATCATCTCGAGGTGCATTAGTATTTGAGTTTCTTGTATTATTGATTTGTCTCTCACAAGACAGACAGACAAAATGAGTTTAGGGAAAATAACTTTTGCATGTTGAAGCTTACCTGTTATGTTGCACCAGTGACCAGTCTATTCTACTCCTTTATTTTGTTCTGATTCTAGATTCCCAGAAATCACCACCCAAAAGCTCCAGGAGAGAGCTATAAAAGAGTAAAGGAAAAGAAATACAATGCAGGGACATTAAATTTTAAATAATAGGTTGAAATGTTTAAATGCATGGACATTAAAAGTTTAAATAATGCTCTTAAGTGAGGTTTATGGATTGTTTATTGCTCATTGTGACTTTTAGTGCATAAGCATAAGGATGATATGGGTTAATAAGTGCAGTTTGGTAAACACAAAGCTACTGCAACTTATGGAGTGCTGCCTGCTGCAAATGTCCCTCCGCCATATGCTCTTGCATCAATATCAGCTTTGCAGTTTGACTACTGTGGACACAGATTTGCTACTGCGGCCTTGGATGGAACTGTATGCACATGGCAGCTGGAGGTTGGAGGAAGGAGTAACATTTGTCCAACAGAATCATCTCTCTGCTTCAATAACCATGCATCGTATGTATTCTATTCCTGTTGGTTTTACAGGGCAGTCCACTCACCCTTCTTTTCATCTTAGCCATGCTTGGGAAGTCGATGGAAGATTGGGGAATTCATGGCAGCATGGCCGTTTTCTCCCCATTTGACTCATTATACATTGGCTTTCTTTCTACTTTTTTTCATGTATTTCAAGTGATAAAGGCCTTGGTCTTGGTGGTATGCTCCATTCAGGTCTAAGATTCGAATCCTCTTGAGTGAAAACAATTTCTAAGGGTCATCGGACTGGGGGAAACTTCTTCTTGAATTACCCGAGGTGCACTTGTAAAAAACTCCTTATTGAGGGCTTGTGCACCCCTGGGATTAGTCAAGACTTTGTTCTCAAAGTCCTAGACACCCAGTGCCAATAAAAAAAAATGTATTTCATTTTTATCACTTCTCCAGATTTTAGTGAAGTAATATCCTCTATGTTGCCATGGAAGTCTGCTCCCTGTACAGTGGCCATTTTCTCCCCATTTGTCTCATTTTACATTGGCTTTGTCGAGTAACAAAATCTATTGTTAAAATGATATATATATATGTGTGTGTGTGTGTACAGTGTGTGCCGTACTATAAATCTCTCATGACACACTCTACAAGAACATTCCCATGGAAGAACATATGGAAGACTAAGGTCCCCCTAAAAGCTTCTTTTTTTGTATGGACAGCTTCGTTAGGGAAGATTCTCACCTTAGATAATCTAAGGAAATGCCGCTTCATTGTATTAGATTGGTGCTACATGTATAAGAAAAGTGTTGATTCTCTGGATCATCTATTATTACATTGTGATGTAGCCATGAGTTTATGGAACGATATATTCGCGAGAGTGGGAGTCAATTGGATAATGCCAAGAAGGTTTGTTGAATTTTTGGCTAGTTGGCAAGGAATCCGGGGTAATTCTCAAGAGATTTGCTACGGATCCGCAACTATTCAAAACACACAACGCACACTTTTTATTTTTTATTTCTTTTAAATGTCATCTCCCATCATCTCCCTCATCTCCCCTCTCGTCTACGTCTCTCTCTCCTCATGCTCTCTCTCATCTCCTCTCTCTCATCAAACTTTCTCTCTCTTCGACCTCTCTCACTCCTCAAGCTCTCTCTCTCCTCATTTCTCTCTCATGTTTCTCTCTCCTCAACCTCTCTCTCTTCGACCTCTCTCTCTCTCTCCTCAAGCTCTCTCTCTCATCAAACTCCTCTCTCAAACTTTCTCTCTCATCAAACCGACCTCTCTCTCCGACCTCTCTCTCTCCTCAAGTGTTCTCTCTCATAAAATCAAGCTCACTCTCTGCTCAACGTCTCACTTTTCTCTCTTCAAATGTACTCTCTCACATCAAGAGGAAAAAATCAAACGGCAAAACTGGTTACACGTAGGGTGTGTGTTGGATGATGCATGAACAGGGGCGGATTTAAAGATTATTTCAATTCTCAAATTGCAGCTATGTGGAAGATGATATCAACCTGTCTATGGTGGTGCATATGGATGGAGAGGAACAGTCGGAGCTTTGAGGATCGTAAACGGACAATGGATGAGCTTAAAACTTTTTTTCTGCACACTTTATTCCATTGGTCAATTGTAATAGATTTTAATGGCATGAACGTACATTATTTTTTTGTATCTTTAGACTGTCATGCCTAGGTGTGGCTCTTGTATATATCCCGTGTACTTGGCTTCACCTATTATCAATAAAATACTTATTTACTGATAAAAAAACAAGTGCATGTGTGGGTGTGTATCTTTGTGCTTGTAATTGATACTAAATCTTAAGTACTTTTGTAGGGATGTTACTTATGTTTCTGGCGGATCAGTCATTGCTGCAGCTGGAAATAGCTCCAGTGGTGTTAATGTGGTTATATGGGATACATTGGCTCCACCTTCAACCTCTCGAGCTTCCATTATATGTCATGAAGGTTTTCCTCTTAGTTTGAAACTGCACATGGTGAAACTGGTTGCATGTTACTATCTTTATCTGCCCAATTCTCTTGATTTATAGTGGAATGTGTAGGTACATTTAAAATAGAAAATACATAAAAACTAGTTACATTATTATACTATATTCCCACAAGTTTTTCTGGTGGTGACATAAGTATTCCAAAAAATATTGACTCATGAAAGTTGCCCAAAGGTGATGCGAATTATGATGACAACTGTTAACAATGTAAGATATAAATTGAAGTTACCTAATCAGAAATTGATTATGAATCTGGTAATTAGCTCACTCCCTCAAATGAATTGTTTCTATCCTCCATATAAAGTAATGTTTAGGTTATCGTTTCGTAGATTGCTATTGTTTTGGTCTAGATTCTTGGCAGCATCATTTGTGGAAGTTCATTAAAAAAAAAACTTCTAAATGCATCAGATCTGGAACATTGATTAACCCACCACCCTTCTTCAATCTTCTTTAGGTGCTCTGGCCATACTTTTTGGTTTGTAGATTGCTATTCAGCTGTGATTAAATTAGTTAACAATATGCATTTTTAGCAGTAAAGTTGTTTATTCATTCCCTTTTGTTGTGAAGGTGGAGCCCGCTCCCTTGCTGTGTTTGATAATGATATAGGAAGTGGTTCCGTTTCTCCTCTTATTGTGACTGGCGGCAAAGGTGGTGATGTTGGACTCCATGACTTCCGGTACATTGCTACCGGTAAGAGTAAGCGGAACAGGCACGCTGATAATGGTGAAAGCATCAGCTCATCTTCAAGTTCTGACATGCAGACGGGGATTACTAAAAATGTTGGGGACCAGAATCGAAATGGGATGCTTTGGTATATACCAAAGGCTCACTCAGGTACAGCTTTGTTGTTTTAAATGTAACAAAGGCTCACTCAGGTAAAGCTTTGTTCTTTTAAATGTCATCTATTATGCATGATTATTTGATCTAATTTTATTTAAATCAAATGGTCTGAAGGGAGTATCACCAAAATATGTACCATCCCAAATACTAGTTTGTTCTTGACGGGAAGCAAAGATGGAGATGTTAAACTTTGGGATGCCAAAAGGGCGAAGTTAGTATATCACTGGTCAAAATTGCATGAAAGACATACCTTTTTGCAACCAAGCTCTCGACGCTTTGGTGGAATTGTTCGGGTAATCTTTTATTACACAAATTTGCTAACATAACATAGAATCTGGCTTTGTTCTCAAAAGAAATTTCTTTAGTTGTATACCTGTACTAAAGAAAAATTCATTCATATGGAACAGGCTGCTGTAACAGACATACAAGTTTTTTCACACGGTTTTCTTACATGTGGTGGAGATGGCATTGTAAAGCTGGTAGAGCTCAAACAGTAGCAACATGTGACCCGGTGAGTTTTAAGCGAAAGATACACCTGTGCTCATGGAACCGTTGTTGCATAATGAAAATCGATAAGTTTTGAATTCCACCACAATGGCGAGCCAGGGAAGGTTGGCTTGACATTCCATGTTGCTCATTCTGGTGCCCTATTGTCAACATATCTTTACATGGTCAGCAATGCATGTCTCTTACAATTCATGTTTTAAAATACTAGCCATGAGAGCCTGGAATGCAGCTGACTTTTGTGTAGTTTCTTCCATCAGGAATTTTTTGTATTGCTAAAAGCAGAGAAATGAGTCCCTGTAGCAGTTGTTGTAAATTACGCGAAAAAGACCAAGCTAAAGGATTTTAATATTGAATTGACTGTGATGAAAAAAAGATAACCTATCAGGTTTCCTTGCTGGAATCAGGGCTTTTGTCTAGTATTTACTGCTTGTCATTGCTCCTCATGTTCTGTCACCGAGCTAAGCAGCAGCATCGGGAGTTCCCAAATTTTGTATCTATTTTCCTTCTACGTGGTTATTGCGTGTATATCTCTATAAAGAAACATAACAAAATCACCACCTCTGCTGTTCAAATCTATCTGCTTCTTTATTACTCTGAGTAAAATGTACATAATTCTCTGAAAAGGAGTGGTTCACTTACCGATATCCATTGCTTTCTTCTCCTTTAGTTGCCACTTACTATTTATTGATCACTGTAGCTGACATAGAAATAATTGTTTTTCTTTTTGTTTCCTTAATGGATCTGAAGTATTTGTATGGGTTTGAGCTACAGGTATCTAATTTCAGCATGGATCTTCTTTTGCATCTTAGCATGGTATCTACTTATCTAAAAAATGAAAGAGAAAAATGAGAAACAATGCTATAAGCATGTGTACTATTCTTAATTTGCCACTCCAAGTCTAAGATCTGCGACATAAAAATAATTAAAAAAAAAATTGCAATCCTGATGTGTAAGTGGATAATCTCAACATCCAAGATCTGCATAAAGATAATTTACCTTTGAAATGAATGCATTCTAAAAGGAAACTAATATTAATGTACTATTTCGGTCTCGTTTGGTTACACAGTTCAGATAAGATGAAATGAAATGTTTTGTTGAAAGTTGAATAAAGTATTATTATAATATAAAATTTTAATATTATTTTTGTTTTGAAATTTGAAAAAATTTAAATTATTTATTATATTTTGTGTGAAAATTTGAAAAAATTATAATAATTATATGAAATGGGATTATTCAGTTTTGTGTAATCAAATCAGCCCAGTGCTTAAAACATGTTTTGGATGGGAAAAACCTTTTGGTTGTATTTAAATTAACAAGGCTGTGATAACTGTTGTTTAATAAAATAAATCCTTCCTTTTTATTTTCTTAACATTGTTTTCGAATTTGTTTCTTCTCAGAGAAAAGTGGCCTTTTTATAAAATAAACAAATACCTGTGCTCTTTGCGTGCTCACGCAAAAGACGCAGGAGGATACAACGTTTAAAAGCCCCTTTTATAATGTAATTCTGCTTTAACAAATCCATGGAATCAGCCCAAAGTTTTCGGATCTGGCTTTATTTAAACTGTCACGAAAGAATATGGGGATACCGTGGCATCAAACCGCTTCTACTTCGAAACAGGAAAGTAAGGAAAAGTTTCAAAAAAAAAAAGAGGAAAGTAGAGTCAAGAAAAATTATGATGTTGTTGTGGATCATACCCTCCCTATATTCTCCACCTATCAATTTAAAAAGATTTGAAACTTTATTTCTAAACTTTTTCTTATAATAATAAGTGTGATGTAGTTTCTAGAAATACTTGTAACGTGCTTAAACAACCTATAACCGGAATAAAAACCTCGGAGAATCTCGTGTGAGATGCCTCTATTGATTAAGACTGTGTTTAGATGTTGAATTGAATTGAGATAATAAAATATTATTAGAATATTATTTTTTAATATTATTATTATTTTGAGATTTGAAAAAAATTGAATTATTTATTATATTTTATATTAAAATTTGAAAAAATTATAATGATGAGTTTGAGATCCAAACTAGCCAATCAGAGAGAAACCGACTCCTTTCAATGAATAATGAATAAAGTCATTTCTAAAACATACCTGATAGGCTATTTATAAAGTATTGATGTATTCTATTATGGCATGACTTCTTTGGGGACATAATTATTGGTGCTTAATATTGTATGTTACCGTCCATAATATGATTTTTAGTACTCAATATCTTATGTTATCTTTGTAGATTCTGATCTTAGTGAAATACGATTAGTTGAGTTGAGTTTCCATATTGAGCGTGACGTCTCTATGTGCTTTATCTCTGAGTCCGTACAGTGAGTTTTGTGTAATTTCATCCTTTAATTGCTCTCTTTCACGTGATTCTAACTTTGCTCGCCGGTTAGGTCCAAACATCACTTAAATATAATATTATAATTTTATAATATTTTTATTTAAATTCTTTTTTTTTTTTTTTGAGATCTAATAAAATATTTTGACTCAAACTATTTCATTATTATTCACAAATAATTTCATTATTATTTATGACATCTCATTTTATTCTCCAAACATGATCTTAGTATTTTCTCTCGCCAGCCACGTGTATATAATATATATATATATATTTTTTTTAGCTGTGGCCAACAATAAGAGTAGGAGGAGCAACTGTTTTTTCTTATTTGGGAACAACAACTATGACATATAAATTTAGAAAAAAATATATTTGTATTCGTAGAGTATGCAAGTGCCGTAAAATATTTTTATAAAAAAAAGATAAGTAAATATGAGATCTATATAAAAGAAACTAATTTTTTAATAGTAAAACCTATTTTTAAAAAAAAAAATTATATGACGATTATACATTCTACGACTGTATTTAATATTATTCATAAATTGATTAGATTACTGCAAAATTAATAGAAAAGTCAAAGAATGTGGTCTCCTGTCTAAAGCTAAAAGTTTTTTTTTTTGTCATCCATTTTATGTTCTACCTAACTAGAATCTGCAATGGTCTTCCAAACCAAAAAGTGGGTCTGTTGCTGCATAATGATAATAATAGTAATACCATGGGCACACATGGATTATTTTACTTTATCAGTGTACTACTTTTGCCTTGCTTTCTTTTCTTTGCTTTGGTATTAAGTTATGAACTCCTCAAATACAACCTATATTACTGAAAAATAATGTTAGATATAATTTTAGAGTATATAAATTTTATACATTTTTTAAAAAAAAATATCAAAATTTTTATTAAAAAAATAACTTTTTCATATGAATTATAAATTTATTTTATTTTAAAAAAAAAAGAGTTTGATGTTTACAAATTCTAAAATTCTAAATATCATTTCTCTATTATCCGGTGGGAGCTTGCTTGTAAGATCTAAAAACCAAATGGCACTACCTTTATCTTATCTTATCTTCTTTGTATTTGTATTTCTTCTTTGTTACAGTAGTAGTAACTTGGTTGACCATCCACCCTCCTCCGTGGGGGTCAATTGCCAACTGTACATGCAAATAGCATGTACGGACAAGGAAAACAAGATAGAAATGGACCCACTTACGATTAATTCTTAGAAGAGTAATGATATTCTTCCTTATGTTGTCATTTTCTGGCATATTATAAATGGTTGATAAACTAAGAATTATAAGGTTTAAGGTCATGTTTGAAAAGTGAGATCTCAAAATTCTCATTATTTAATCAATATAACAAATTTTTAAATAAAACAAAAATAATATATATTTTTTTTAATTTTAAAATGAAAATTATTGTCAAATATCTTTTTTTTTATCTTTATAATATTTTTATTCAATAATTTCTCTATTATTTTTTAAAATCTAATAAAATATTTTAATTCAAATCATTTCACTACTATTCGTAGAATGAAAAATAAGAATTGCTCTAATTCTTAAATAACATCAGAGTATAGAGTCTTGATATTTTTATTTTATTATAAAAAAAAATTATTTGCACAGTTTCAGAGTATATAAATTTTGCGTAATTCTTTGAAAAAATAAGACTCTACAAAGAGATGAGATGTAAGGGTGATACCCGCATATGCAAAGATGAGATTATCTCTTTTTTATATCTAATGAGATGAAATAAGATGAAAATTTTGAGACGAGACATTTTTATAAAATTCTATCAAACATTTCTCATGCTAAACTTTACGAGATTGGAAAACTTGGGAGTGGCGCAAGAAACGACGTCGTACTTTTGCCGCCAATTTGAAAATGCTTTTCCCGTTTCCGTGCAAAACCGACGGGAGAGAAGAAAATGAAATGGTTACCGAAAACGAGAGGAAAGCCAAAACCAAGAGTCAAGACCCTCTCCTACTGACAAAGGGCCAGCTTCTACGTTTGTCCTAGATTCTCTTCTGGGTCTCGACTGCTTCAAAACGCTTGTGCGCTTCGCTCCCTGCCTTTATCCTCGAACTCATATAGATTGATGCTCTCTCACCCTTGTCCACCAAGCTCTACCCAATTCAATTCATGAGTCGACTCACTCGCTATCTCTTGGTTTGTTCTATGTCTTACTTTATCTTCCCTTTCTTCCTTTCTTTTTCCATATGTGTTTGATTAGATGCTTTTTCTTCTTAGCTTTTATGGGGTTGTTTTAGTTTACGACGTTGTTTGAAGTGCTATTTCACCTTCTGTGTGTAATTGACCGATTGTGTTGCTGGGTGCTTCACTTTCGTAGTGATTTCCAGTTCTATATGTCTGTTTTTCCTGCGGTGGTTCTGGGTGTTGGTTGTTTTGGTTCTATTTTCTCCAGTTTTCCTCCTTTTTTTCTTAGACACAAGGATCTGGTGGTCATGCTGGGAATGTTGGTAACTGATAAGAGTTAGTGGATATAGGTTTGGATATAATTGTTAAATTCAATGAACTCTGTGTTGAAGTCTGGCACAAATGACCTTGTCGATCATTTCCAAGCCATCTTACTTGGGTTGGTGGTTCCTTGAGGAAGAAAGCGTTGTGCTCGTTGTGCTTTTCGAGCAGAAGACAGAAGCGCTCCTCATTTCTCTACATATATGATTAAGATCATCTTAAAGTCTTCATCGTTTGGTTCAGGGGAAGTATAGTTCTCAGTATCTTTCAGTTCTGGTAATGAGTTTTCATGCAACTAAAGGCCCTCCTAATGATATTTTTGATAATTTCCTTTGGAATTAAATCAGTAAAATTCTAGCTTGTACCGTTCACTTGACCATGTATGCAAATATTTGGATCTATTAAAGTCTTGTATATTTTTTCTTCTATTTGCTCTGGATGAATGTAATGACGTTTATAAGCTTGTCCTTCCCACTTATGTTGCTCTTTACTAATGGAATGTTCCGTTTGATCTTTGTTAAGTGATGCCTTTATTTCTACTTCTATATGGTCGCTTAAGCCAGAATTTGGCTTGGATTTCATTATAAGTGAAGTATGCTCGTGGATTTCCTTAATGAAATTGCTTTTTGAAGGAAGGCGTTTATGCGGTAGAGCTTATGTTTTTTTTTTATTCACTGTTTTTGCATAATAAGATTTATAGGTAGGATATGGTGCTGGGGTCGATATCCTCCACTAAAGAAACATTTTAGCAGTAGTTAAAGTGGCTCCTCTGCCATGGTTGGAAAGGACACTGTAGGATTGCCAGCTTCAAATGGCTGAGCATATACATTATATGCCACTGGTTGGGAGGGCCTTGCTCCATCAAACTTTAATTAAGTCACTGTGTCAATCTCATGGTTAAATTTCTGTTTTTGATAATGTCTTTTGACAGTTCAGAATCCGGTTACTGTTGCATGAAGCATATTCTGCAACGAGGGATGCTGTCTTCTTAATCACTACTAGTTTATTAAGACATAACTAGGCTTTGCATTATTTCTATGACCATTTTAGTCTTGCTTATTAATTCAACATGCTCATTTACTGTAAAAAAATATAGAAGGATGGGAAGTAGAGCTAATGGAAGCAGAGTTATTGATTTTTTTTATTTTTGTTGAAGTCTTTCTTTAGATCATTAGGAAATAGAAATGCGGAAAGCTAGAAAAAGTCATGTCTAAAAAGTGAATAAATAAGATTATGGATCATTCCTATTTTCTTGGATTTGACTTGTTTTCCCAAAGACTAATCCATTCTGAGAGGGCCAAAATTTTTGGAGAAGGTGGAAAATTGCACATAATATTGCTAGTTACTCTTCAAAGATGTTGAAATGATGAGTGATATGGGAAAAGCATTTAAAGGAACAATTGAGTCTGCTGTGATTTGAAAGAACTCTTTAAGTTCTAATTAAATAATTACTTATAAAAAAAATTCTAATCAAATAATTTTCCATGTGCTAAATCTAACCTTTTTCCGTTTTAATAATGATAAAAACCCCACACCCTTTTGCATTGATGTTGAGAACCTCATCTCGAATGCTTTCTTTTGTATGTTTTCTATTTTCTTCTCTTATTCTCTGGGAACTGGGGGCATTGGAGGACTAGGATCATTTCTGTCCTTGACAACTGAAAACATGTATGCCAGTGCAAGTTTTGTCCTAATTATGTTCTGTTAACAAGTAGCATTTCACTCTATTCTTATTAAGGAGGAAGCTTTTTATGAATTTTTGAACTTTTTCTTTGCTCAAAATTTTAACCTCTAATTTCTATGCAGTAAAATGTGTCAAAGAATAGAATAGTGATGGCGGTAGCAGAAGCAAGAGCTGCATGGCAGAGAGCAGCTAATCGCTGCTTTTTCCAAGAAGATGCCAAAAGAGCTCCGAAGTTAGCTTGCTGCCAATCATCATCTTCAGCATCTAAGCAGGTGGACACTGGACCTACCGATAATACAGATGGGCAATATCATCCTGCCTCTATTTTTATGCCTAAAAGGAATCCTTCGTTTTCCAATCTTCCCCCTGACACAAGATGTTGGCTCCAATTGCAACCAAGCAATGCAAACCAAAAGGGCTTAACATATGAACAGTCTGTTGCATTGGAGGCCAAAGTGGCCACCTTAGGAGCTGGCACTGTAAATTCAACGGCTAAGCTCGATGAGGTCCACCCACAAGAAGGGGACATTATTAATGACAATGATGATAAGAACTGCGAGTCTTCTCTTGATAGGCAATATGCTCTCCCTGCTGTTCGTATGAACAAAGCCGTCAAAGCCAGAAAGGAAGAGGTACATGCTTCATATTGTAAGAATGCCGAGTATTGTGAACTAATGGAAGTAAGGGGGAGATACAAACACTTGGATATGGATCCTGATGGTTGTCCAGTTTCCAAGCAAGCCAATGAGTGTAGCTTAAATCCAGAATCTCCATGGATTGGGGATTATAAGAGAGGACCGTGGTGGCAAACAACAGATAAAGAAGAATTGGCCTTCTTGGTCGAGAAGAAGTCACTTAACCATATTGAGAACTGTGATCTCCCCCCACCTCAGAAAATTTATGTAGGGAAACACCCATATGTTCATAGTGGCTGCATTGATCATGATGAAGCATTGCTGTCATATTCTGATCGGAAGGCCAGAACTGGTAGCATTTCCAATAGGACTCATGCACAGGGCTTTCCAGCTTCCGGGAAAGCAGATGGAAATGAGGTGGCTTCATCTGAAGAAGGGTGTTTACAATATGGTTCGGACAAGTCATTCAGGTATAAATTAGATTACTATCATTTTCATTCTGGGATGAACTCATCCCTTTCTTTCATCTCACTACTATTTGCTGATATTAGTAATTGTCTTATGTTGATTTTGTTAGTTAAGCTTTTACATGTGCGTGGGTGTGTCTTAAAATTTTTGTACACAATATCTTAGATTTTGTTCGGTCTTGCAATTTAATAGCAGTTATAGTACAAACTACAAAGATATCACGAAGGCATTACAAGTTTCTGAAGGTGGCCCTGAAAAAGCTCTGCTGATGGAAGCACTCTGCCATTCTCAAACTCGTGCAAGGGAAGCTGAGAAGGCCGCAAAGCAAGCTGATGCTGAAAAGGAGCACATTCTTAAGCTCTTCTTCAGACAAGCCTCACAACTTTTTGCCTATAAGCAGTGGTTCCAACTGCTGCAGCTAGAAACCCTTTACATTCAGATTAAAAATACCGACCAATCAACTTCCACTCTCTTCCCTGCGGTCCTTCCAAAGATGGCTTACAAAGGTTGGAAACAGCGAAAGAACTGGCAGAAGGCTACCAAGGGGAGAAGAGTCCAGCGAGGGCGACCACAGCATGATATCAAAAGGTATGCTGCTGTTTTAGCTTTGGGAATGAGTCTCATTGGTGCTGGCGTGCTCCTGGGATGGACTGTAGGGCGGATGTTACCTCCTTTCTAGTGTACAGTGTTTCACCTGCGCCTTGTGAAGATTGAATCATAACGGTAAGCAACTATTTGGAATATCTTTTATACATTTATCTTTGTAGAGTTTAAGTACAGAAGTGCAAAATTAGATATGCGAATATGTTGGGGCGAAAATATTCTGAAATGAACATTTCATTAAGAAATTTTCATTGACCCTCTGCATTCTGTTTGATCTTCAGTTAGAGTTCTACTTTACAAGAAATTTCTCCCTGGAAAAATCTTAGACAAATTTTTTGGGTTCAAAATCTCGTTTCAAAATCGATGGTGGGTGGCGATTATGGGGTGGCAGGAGTTTTAAAAAAAAGTCTTACTACTCATCATCCTTACACGCCATACACTATATTTATTTTTTAAAATTTATTTTAGTCTTAATTCTTCTTAATTTAATTTTTTTTTATTATTCATCATCCATATATTACATATTTGGTAAAACAAAAAAAAAAATTATCTATTGTGTATGATGTGAAAATGATTAGCAAATTTTTTTAAAAAAAAATATCCCGTTGCAATGGAATTATTATGGACCGTGGGGAAGAGTCGTCGCTGATGAGTTGAGAGAGAATCTTTGGATTTATCTTCGTGTCAATTTTTTTTTTTTTTTTCTAACTGAATGAGAAGGGTACGAGGGGCAACCAGACGTGACTACCCTACCATGCATGAACATGCACTCTATTCGGGAATCGGTTATGAGAGGATTAGACAGCAAATGACCACGGAATAACGGGTGCATGTTTCATTGGGATGTGATGTAAAAGTGTCTTTTGCACGTTCCAATCGCACCACCACGTCATGATTCTAACAAGAATGGCTCTACAGCCATACATGACAGATCTTGACTGGTCCCGACAACAGATAACAGATTTAATTGGCTCTTTGTTTCGAGTGAACACATATTAAATATTTTTTTTATAATCAACAAGAGTATTTACAGTGGTTTACGTCTCTTCGTATGTGAAAAATGATTTTGTATATAAAAAAAAATTCTCATATTGATTTATGCATTTTGAAACTAAATAATAATAAAATATTTTTTTATTTGTTTGTTAAAATTATTTTTTTATATATATTTTACAATTAGCATCTACTTTATATTATCAACTTAATATAAATTTCATGTATAAAAATTATCTTAATATAAATTCTACAAAATTGATTTTAATGGATAGAAGAGAAAAAAAAAATAGTAAAATAATATTTGAAGAATGAATAGTGCTTCTTCAAATTTAAAGAAATACTATTCATAGCTATACAAAAATTTAGAGATAGATAAGCTAATGTAAATGAATTTAAAGACATATTTTTTAAATTTAAAAATAAAGATAAAGATGGAGAATCTACTACCAATGTTCAGAACTTTAGAAATAATATCTAAATCCATCATTTTTTTTAATATTATAATAATTAATATGACCTAATTTAACATGCTATATTAAATAAAAATATGTAGAAAATATAAATTTATTATTAGAATCAAATTTGTCTACTACATTGTTTTGAACATTTATTACAAACAAGCTATCACTTACATGACATTTCTCTACAAATGACTCATTTAGTTCTAATAACTTTATTAGATTGAAATAACAATTAATAACTTTATTAGATTGAAATAACAATGTGTAACCTACCTCACTAAGTAAAGATCCACTAATAAAGTTTCTTCTCGCCTATGGCACGCCAAACACTTCCTTTAATGGAATAGTATTTTCAAACGTTAGTTTAAGTTCAATTTTTCCTACTTCAAATACTTGTGCATAAGTGTAGTTACCATTGTCACTTTCATACTACTTGTATCTTGATATGTTGACAAAGTATTATAGTTAGAAATGACATGTATATTGGCTCTTATGTCTACTTCCAATCAGTAGCACTACAATTCAGATAAACTTGGAGACTTATGGTTACATACCATTCATCAGTTCCAATGAAGTCGATTCTTGAAAAGCTGAGCCTGTGGGTTAGGCGATCTTGGTTATTCGTTGCCTTGGTTTTTCCTCTTCTCATATCAACAATTTTTGGTCAAGTGACCCGATTTGCTAGGGTTAAACAAATATGTCTCTTATCATCCTTGTTGATATAGGACTATGATTTCAAATTGTGTCCATAATTAGTTTTATCCTTATTGAATTTGGACTTCTGGTGTAATGGATTCCTATGTATTCTACAATCTTCTACAATATTTGCTTTAGAATGGAAATAAGAAACCAATGGTGGGATATGATTATTTTCCAAGTGTTGTTCTTGGATCCTAATGGCGGAGATCAAGGTTTTCATGATCATATCTTCAATTTTATATTTAAGAGATATGCCAAAAAAATTTCATGAAAAAGGCAACTTGTCTATTGTATAAGTAATTTGGAGGCGCTCAGTAATAGCCATTTCCCATTGGCCCAATTCATAGTAAATAACAATTAACTCATGGGCTTGCTCTACCACATATTTTGAATCAGCCAAGAAATTGGCTTGCGGTGTACTTATCCATTTAGGCATCTTATACACTGTCTTTCTTAGCAAGAGCATTCTCAATCTCTTTGGCAGATTTAATATGTAGGTAAACATAAAAAAGTGTATCACTCAAATGATTTAAATCTTACATCTATACAAATTATCTTTTTCTGTATAGATTTGCAATTTAACAAGACGTGCGAGTTCATGTAAATTATCAAAAGAATGATCATTTTCTATAACAAAATAAAATCCAAGCATTGTAAGAAAGATTTTCATCTTTTCTTACCAATGCTTAAAATTGACTCCTCCAAATTTCTCAGGTACAATAGATTCGTTTAAAGTAATGGTAACAATCAATCAATTAAAACACATCTCTAGTTTAACAAAGAAAAAATCTACTCTAAGATTGTTGGGAAATCATTTTGATAATAAAAAAGATATGTGTAAACGCCTTGTAAACTAGAAAATATATAAAAATAACAAGAACAAATTAGAAAGAAAGATACCAGTGTTGAGGCACATTGTGAGTGACGTTTTCCTTAAAGTAGATTCCGCCGCCTCCAAATTTAAACATGCACTAGACTTTTTGGCAATCTACTCCAAAGATACAACAATGTTGATTCTTGTTAATTTCCTTGTCGGTGTACATAGAAGGAGATCCTCAAACCCGATATAAAATAGCCAAAGCCCAAAGAAAGAAAGACAAAAAAAAGAAGGAAGTGTTTTTCTAATTTTTGTAGAAAATTTGGAGTGAATAAATTTATGGGTGGGATTCCCTATTTATAGAGTATGATAGAGCATTTGTGAAAAGTCACAATTGAAATGAAATAACACTTGTAAAAAGTCACAACTTATATAAATGAAATTGTACTTATGAAAAGTGACAATATATATATATATATTTTATAAAGACAACGTATATAAATAAAAGAGTATTTGTAAAAAGTTATAATTAAAATGAATGAGCACTTGGGAGAAGTCACAACTTCTCAAATATTAGAAAATTATTTGAAAATGTTTCTAATTCACCAAAGGGCACAACCTTTTTTTGGTTGGCAAGCAGTTAAGGCTTTTATCCTCAAGAAGCATGTATTGGTTCAAGTCATCATAACATATTTTCATTTAAACCTTGACAACCGAACTTTTACATTGAACAATGACAGTGATTCACATTATTTTTTACTTAACATTAAATATTTTAATCATTTTTAAGTTTGAAACCAATAGAGTCGCCTTCCCACCAAGCTATCCTTGGAGCCTAATCTAGCCACCCCATGGTGGGCCATGCCTTAGGACTATTCGGTAGTTGCATGTCTCAACCACCTTTTTTTTTTTATTGAAACAAACTTCATTTCATTCAATGAACCGAAGTTACAGTTGTGACTTATCAATATAGGAAAAATTCAAACTACAAGTCAAACTATACATCTGCTTTGGGGCACCCTGCACACAAATCCTTTTGTGACGGATATTGTTTTAACTTCTATAAAACTCTCTCCTAACAAACCTTTCGGTTTGTAAGAGAAAGCGTTTTGTAAAAACAGAACTAAACGACTCATCTTCTAAAGAAGAGAAGCAATACTCCCTTCCGTCCTCCTGCGGATGAGGAGTTTGAAACTCTGCTGCTATGGACACCAAGTTCAATAGACTATTTCTTTTTTATTATTTACTAAAGACAAAAACTACAAAAAGAAACACATTAAAAATAAATAAACACATAAAAAACTACAAGTGGGAGCTTAGGATTTCATCTCTTCCTAGCCCCCCCTTCTACTTTCTTTTATTCTTTATTCTTTTATTATTTTCTTTCTTTCTTTTCTTTCTTTTTTTTTTTCTTTCTTTTCTTCTTCTACTGCTTCCTTCGTTTCCTTCAATACCGTCGCTGCCCCTTCTGTTGCTCTCTCCCTTGCTAGTCCCTGCGATCACCACCCACCACGAGCACCAGCATGAGCCTATACAGCACGAGCACCTAGCTTTCACACGGACACCAGCCTCCATTGCGCAGGCAGCTCCTCCTACACACGAGTACCAGTCACACGACCACCGGCCATAGCCATTGCATCGTCCCTCTCAACTAGCTCTTGTCCCAGATTGCGTCCATTCTAGGCAGCTCATCACCTCACTCAAGTCAAAGAGAAAGGATGAAAAAATAGGATTTTCCAGAAGGTGTAGAAGAGGCTATGCTAAGACACAGATCAAAAAAGAAAAAGAGGAACAAAGCTATGCTAAGAATGGGATCACCCGAAAGTACTCACCTTTTATTAGAGCTGAAAATAAAGCACACAAACATAAAAAAACACAGATTGAAAATATGGACTGAGGGAAGTTTTTTTTTGGGGGGGGGATCCTCCCCTCAAAACTAGGTTGGGAAAGGAAGAGTTTTTAGAGAGAAATTGGAGTTTCTCTCTCTAGCAGATAAATCGTTGACACGGCTCTCGTTCTTAAAAAGTCTCAACCAGCCCTTGGGTGGCCAGATTGAGCTCTGCCACGGTGGTTAGCAACTTAGCGTATGTCCTCCCATTTTTGGAAACTTTAAAACTTAATTTTTAAAGAATCTTTCATGTAGCAATTGTATATTATGAAATCTAGCGGACAAAATTGGTGAAAGGGGAGCAAGTATCAAACCTGCCATAGTACAAGCAGTTAATTCTAAAAAAAGAATCGTACAAGGGACAAATCACAATCAAGGAAAAGCATGGGGCGTTATTTTAACAATCTCTTAATTTTAATATAATCTCTCTGTGTTTCTTTGTTGAGTGTAGTTCCAAAAGATTTATTTCAACGTTAGGTAGAAATTTTTTAGTTTTTCTATATATAATAGTGTAAAGGGTATCTTTATTTTTATATTACATTAATATTTTAAACTCAATCATTCAACCGCCAAGGCATTCTTCTTTAATAACAAATGTTTCTAACTATATACGTATATATATACACTAGGTCGGAACAACGTGCAAAGCACGTTTGCCTAGTTCGGTGAAATAATTATTTAAAAAAAATTATATATTTCATAAAAAATTGATTTTAAAAAATATTTATGGCATATGAAAAACAATATGAAATCTAGCAAATATTTAGGAGTAATGATAGTTAAGTAGAGTATAATAATTACATGCTTCCATAGATTAGAAGATAAAAACATTAGTTCAAAATATAACATAGTCGAACACATATTTATAATATGTCTAGTTTTAGCAAAGTTGTCTATGATAAGTTTAATACAAGCCGAATAAACACATCAGTTCAAAATATAACATAGTTCAACATATATTTATAACATTGATAGTTTTGGCAACAAACCCAACAAAAACATCAATTCAAAATATGAGTCACTTGATGTTTTTACTTTGATCCATCATTTTGCGTCGTCTTGTACTCCATCAATAGAGACGACATTGAAATTCTTCTGCTGTTGTTGGTTAAGTCGATTAGGGTCTACGAAAAGCTCAATCATCCACTCTTTTTACGAAACTTGTGCCACAAGATTTTCTATATATGGCAGATGTTCTTGCAAAAGAAATTTTTAATAGCCTTGCATGATTAATAAAATTTTCAAGAACATATATACTAGAAATTGATGTCTTGTAAAATAACACAAATATTTGAATGCAATGTTCTTAATTAAATTAGTATGCATGTTATAAATAAAAATAAAATTGCATAACAGATAAGTATATAAAAATCAATTTAAATGATTTTTGTTATCATCCGCTTTTAATAGTTTTTTTTTAACATAAACCTCAATGTACTTTAATAGTCTCATTTTTAATAGCCTTGTGTGATTAGGGTTTACTAAGATGGACTTTTTTACTCACAACAACAAAGGCAATGGAAAATAAGAAAACGTACATCGCCAGTGTGATTCATAAGTTCAACTGCCGAACAACCGAATGCTTCCTCTACAACTCCACCAAACATAACAGCAGATAGTCTTCCTGTACTATCGTCGAGTTCAACATATGCTCGACAACTATAAATTTGTTGGAAGTATCATTTTAAGTTAGAATCAATAAAAGTTATACATTAAATCTATCACATAAATTATCAAACAAAACAAAAAATTTGAAAGATACATACCGTGGTTGGGAAATGCTTTGGTATTTGCAATGGTAACAAAGGAATCTATCATTATAATCGTACCCAATTCCTTTATTACAGCCAATACACGACATGTAAAAAAATATCTGGCGCAAGTCAACCACAATTATCCTCGCCTTTATCCAAAATTTCGCTTTCTACATTACATTAGAAACAATTTTTTAGATGAATTGATTGTATAAACATTTGAATTTGTTACGAAGAATAGGATTTTACCGCCATGGGTTGTAAACTTTTGATCAATTCAGCAACATCACAATTCTTGATTATTTCCCGAATACCAACAGAAGATAGAGATTTAGATGGGTATGTCAAGCATTTTGCAATAACACTCTCAAGTAATAAATCATTAATCACCGCCCTTAAAATTCATAAAAACAAATGTAATATTAGAAATAAAAATATGGAGATTCCAATATTCAAGTGGCACGAAACAAATAATGACTTAATTGTGAAAATTACCACTCTTGCAATGAAGTTGCCTCAGGAAGAACAGGATTGATCATAAATTTACTTTTCGGACGCGATGAAAGGGACAATCCTTCATTGAAAATAGAGATCATGATTAATGCAAGCATATACAATTTAAAAGAAAATATAAGATTGTTAATTATTAAAAGAAAATACCATTATAAGAACCAACTTTAAGCCTTGTTCCAAGTATAACTGGTTTCGTCCCAATTATTTCTGAGATTTTTTTGCATTCATCTTGTACAAACTGACCCCACATAGTTAAACGTATAGGGTTTAAGCTACAAAATCAGGAAAAGAAAAAGAATTAATAGAATATGTTAGAAATACAGATTGAAACATAATTCTAAAAGAGATTACTACCTAAAAAATATTTTTACCTTTGGTCAATGACATATATTTCCTGAATGGTTGTTGGTCCATGCGCTGAAGTTATCTCTCTACATGGTTTGACATGGATTGCAACAGCTAAAACATCTGACAAACAAGATTTAAAATTTTAATATATTGATAAATAAAAATTCTAAAATAAAGAGTGAATTACCTATTTCTGCAATTGAGTCTTTGTAAGCGTCTAATTCATTGAACGGAATGAGTTGGTACTTCGGTGGCTCCAATTGTTCTTCATCCTTTGGAACTTCCTCAATTATCGTTCTAGAATTTAGGATCCATTGATATTCATATGTTTCAATTTTATACCTTGGATCCAGCGGCCTCACATATGCATTACTGATGTAATATGACCGAAAAATATGTAAAGTATCATCTCGTGAGTCAATATCTCTATCAAACATTGTCGCTTGCACTCGATTTCCCTGTATAGCAAAAAAAAGTGAAACGAATAATCTACAAAAATAAAAATTGTAATGAATAATTGAGTATAGTAATTTCATTTTTTTTTTTTAAAGAATGGAACACCATCAACATTTATATAACATGAAAAGATTTTAAAAAATCTAACATCAAAAGACCCAACAAATCAGTAGTAAAATTAAAAAAACAAAGCTTAATAGATAAAATGCAAAAATAACAAATTCTTTACAAGTTTTTAGTACACCCATAAAAACAAAAGACAATACATAGAAATAAATACTGTACCTCTGGATCAATCAATGTTAGGCTTTGGTACTTCACTGGTGAGCGTTGGCTTGTTCGTTTGGGTGACTTGTCTGCCACAATCATTTTCATTTTCCAATTCTTTGTATTTGGAGTGATATCTTTGATGGATGTATAAACCGTCCGCATCTTTAAAGCTATTCACATACAAAGATATTAAATGTGTAAGTATAGTAAACCCAATGCTAAATTTAAAAAAAAAAATTTTCAAAGTGAAATAAAGAACACAATAAATATTTGAAGAACACAATACTAAACATACAGAAAAGAGAATTCTATTAAATGTGTAATTTTGTTTAAGTAGTTAAACTCAAATGATAGGATTGAATCATTACCTATATAACATTAATTTGAACATGCCAATGTTAATAATTCTGTATACACAATATTTTTTGTGCAGTTCTTTTCTGATTGTTCAGTCGACACTGGCCGAATTAAAACCCTGACTGTAGATGCAGTCTTAGCCCTTGATAGAGCCATATATAATTGACCATGTGAGAAAACAGGTTGAGGTAAATATATCCCAATAGAATCCAATGTTTGCCCTTGTGACTTATTTATAGTCATTGCAAAGCTTAATCTGATAGGGAATTAGGTTCGTTTGAAAGGAAAACTACTATTTTCATCAACATTTGGTAAGAAGGGGATCCTTGGAATAAAGATTATTTTTCCGCTATGGTGTCCAACTGCGATTTCTGCATCAATGACATTTCGATCAAAAGCCCGACAAATTAGGCGTGTTCCATTGCATAGTCCTTCTGATGGATTAATGTTTCTATTCAGCATGATGGGACAATTTATCTTCAGTAATAATTCATGAGGAGGGAACCCATTTGGGGTTAGAGTATTTAAAAAATCCTCCATGACTGATTGTTCAGATGCATCTATCGCTTCATCAAAACTATAATATCGCCTAAGCTCACCATGAAACCTATCAATCAATGATGCATTTATTTCATCAACATAACTGTTCTTTGGTGTTAATATGGCCCGATTCATCATAGCTGAAATATTTATTGAATATTCATAAATATCATGGAAAACAGTATCTATTAAATGAATCAAAGAAGTGCAGTCATCTTCATAAGGAACAAGCATCCTATCAAGAATTTTTATAGTTTCATTAACTGTGATTGGTGCCATTCTGTTGCCTAATTCTAACACATATTCTGAAAAAACTGGATCCAATCTTGCTCGCATATTTTCTGTCAAATGAAACTTGATCAATGTAGGCCACAAATAGGAAGAAACCAGACTGGCATCAACCTGTTCTTGTCTTATTCCTTTTCAAACTACAGGTAAAACCTGGCGAAAATCTCCACAAAAAACGACAACTTTTCCACCGAATGTTAACTCTGAATCATTAATGTCTCGTAGCATTTTATCTAATGCTTCAATGTGTTGTTTTCTTGACATAGGAGCCCCATCCCATATAATTAATTTTGCTACACATAATAGCTTAGCAAGGGCACTTTGTTTACTGACACAACACATGATATGTTCATCAGTATCCAGTGGAATCTTAAAGCACGAGTGTGCTGTTCAACCTCCAAGAAGGATAGATGCAACAACACCAGATGAAGCAGTTGCAAGTGCCACTAATTTTTTTGATCTTACTGCGGCGAGAAGTGCCTTGTATAAGAATGTCTTCCCTATTCCACCAGGGCCATCAACAAAGAATGTAGCAGTTCTGTTTGAAAAAACATTCTCCAAAACTGAATTATAGACATGTCGTTGTTCACCATTAAGGGCTTCTGATGTAGCTATATCTTCATCTGAAATTTCAACTGCCAATTCATCATCAATTTCCCTAGATTTAAATTGGTCTTCATCGAAACAAATGTTGTCATTAAGAAGATGGAATGAATTAATGTATTTCCCCATTGATTCAAGTGTAGAAGAGATTGAGCGCAAAACTTGCATTCTTACATTGAACATAGAATTTTTAGTTGACTTAAAATCAATTGACATATCTTGCTCAAAACGTTCCCAAAGCTCTCTTGGATTGGTTGAATTACAATAAACCAATATAGTTGCAAATAACCGTCTCAAACTGGACGGCATTTGATATAGAGATGTTTCATGTAAACAATCTTCTAAGCTGCTGTCTCTCTGTAGCAAACCATGCATAGTTGCTGCCTCCCGAAATGTTAGAGCCACAATACCATCAACTGTCCTAAGATCTTCAAATGACAAAGGTCCTCTTACATGATTTAGCAATATCCGTAGATAATACCTCTCACCTTCAAATGGATTTGCTGTAACAATTCGACCTATAACGGTTTTTTTTTTTTTCCGAGAAGTCCACTCTTTGTATTGTTGGCTCCAAACATAGAATTCTGGAAATTCTTTATACAACAATTTTTTGGCATTCTCATCCACTCGATTTAATGCAAAGAATTCTGTCAGCATTGATTTTGCAGACCGATCAAAGTTGAGAACATTGATTAGGTCTTCATTTGCTCGAAAAGTTACTTGATGTTGATCCTCAAGATATAAATGTAAGCTATACACTGCCGGGTACATTTCATTAACAATGAAGCCATATATTCTCCACATAGCTTCAGGCGGAGCAATCTATCGGGCCGATTGGAATTGTTAGATTTCATCAATTTGTTGATTATTTTTATCGGAAACCAAATTGAAAGCAACACGATCATGCCCTTTGTAAATGTACTTCTAAAGATATTTGACTGCTTTTACCGTAGAACAAATCTCGACATTAATGTGACAGTCAAATGTTGCAAGCAAATACGGATTATACGGAACGACCCAACGATTATCTAAATTATGACCTCTCACATTGACAGTTATTCCATTGTCAAAACGCCTATATATTGGGAAGCAATCATTTCCAACAGTTGTAGCCGATGTAAAATTTTTTGGATAATGGTCTTTGCAATAACCATTTTTTTTCATGCAAACGATTCAATATCCCACATGGTCCGTGCATCATATGCCTAACAACAGAGTTATGCAAGTGCAAATTCGTATTTTTATCAGGTATTTCTGCTGATACAATCTCATCAAAAGATTTAGGCGCATAGAGTTTCTAATACCTCTGTAATATAATTAAAAAGTGAGGATGTGGAAGCCCTCTTTTTTGGTGCTCAATAACATAAACATACGCTAAGACTTTTCCAAATATCTGCCGCTTGAATAATCGATCATTTAATTCTTTTAGTTTTGCACGAAAGACCCGAGCAACTAAATCAGGCAGATTTTGACACTCCTCATGCGGGCGTAATTCATTTGAAATTTCTCGCCAGTTTGGATTACATGTCATTGTTAAAAAAATGTCCGGTTTACCATAACGCTGAACTAAAGCCATTGCTTTCATATATCTTTTTCGCATGTCTCTTGGACCCCCAATAAATGACGAAGGCAGAATAATCCATTTTTTAACATTAGAAGCATTTTCCCAAGCGTAATGGTATCAACAATACCTTGATATAATTCAGATCAAATATGTTGTTGTTTGCTACGAAAATAATCTAATCTTGACGTCTCGATCTTAACATACATATCAACAACAAATTGTTGCAATAGACGACCAGACAACAGTAAAATTGATCTGACATTTTCTCTGATTTACAATTTGTAGCAATAATATTCACGGCATGAAATAATTGGATCCTTCGTTTTTCTGTTTAATGCTACAAAAATTGAAGGAGCACAAAATATTACAAAATTAGATGTCTACAAACTAAGAACAAACGGGAAAGATTAAGATTACACTCTAACCTCTCTGTTCTCTTGTAAGTAATTCTTCTGCTGACATTGACTGGTGAGGATCTATTGATCGGGTTGTTTCGTTATGTATTAATATGGTTCCTCTATTGACCCTTCGAATGCCTTGATGCCAACCAGTATCTCCAAAAGGAAATAAAAGTAGATACTGTAGTGGATCATAACAGCCAAAATAATATTGAATTATATGACTTCCACCAGAATGACTGAAGACATAAATATCCCGTCCTCCCATTTGATCTGCATCTTCATTTTCAACCCATATCGCAGCAACTTGCGAAGATGTCAGGGCATTGAATACACGCTGATCTAGGCCAGCATCTGATCTTATATGGATGACTTGATTTTTCAAATTTGGCAAATTACCAAGAGATCGAAAAAACACAGAATATGGATTGATACGAAGAATATCGATGAGTTGAGATATAATTGATGGATTCATTCTGCCTGAATCAGAAATGCGATTTTTTAATTCATGCTCAATATCATAGAAATACAATTGGAGATAAGAAGGACGACCATTTAAAGGGACTAAATCATTTATATAGTGATAGATCTGTCCCTGAGTTCGGAAGGTATAAATCCCTCTATTCCGTCTGCAAAGATCTCTATCAAATTTTACTCCAAAAGATGTAAACGCAAACTTGTTATTATAAGTCCGAACATAGGTCTTAAAATGCGCGGCTTCATCTGTGTTGGATGTAAAAAGATCATAAAGCTAATCAGGGATCATTTGTGGCTAAAGAAATTGTCCCATCAGCACAACATAATCTATTTGTTTCATAATAGAATCGCTTTGCTTTACAATGTTTGCAACAAGGCACATATGGCAGAGAATATGCTTCAGATGGCACAACTTGCAATAATTTCCTAAGTCCAACAGAGCGGCGATGCCCCTAACCTATTAAGTTTAAAAATGAACAAAAGACAATAGGTGTAAACTCATCGAATTCTTTGAATGATTTGACTAAGGACATTACTAGAAGAGTGGCAGGAGTTCTCAATGGAATCAGAAGAACGAATAATATAATTATACTTGTTTCTTACCCCTACAAGGTGGCGGTATACTTGTTTCAACACTTGATTCTTCCCGAACAAGGGATGGAGCCTATTTGAATAGAATGTTCCCAAATTTCAATGAAAAAGAATATATGACTGTTTGAATAAGAAAGATAGAAAAATAATTTTAGGAAAACTTGTTGAATCAAAAGCTTATTAGAGACGGTTGTTTCATCTATGTATGTATTTCCTGATTCACATGTTAGGAAATCCATAGAATCACTCGGACAATCAGAATGGTTCGTCACATTGTTTAATGATGAAGTTGCCTCTGGATCAACCACACAGACATTATCACCGGGAGGAACACATACTTCATGAGATGAAGCCAATTCATTGATGTCAACACCAACGCGGAAAATTCGTTGTCTCTTCGACACTTTTGGTAGAACAGTGAAGTCCTGAATGATATTTATATGTTGGACATCATCATTTGAAGGTTCATAAATTGACGTAGTCATTTGATCACCCTCAAACGAAGTTGAATTCTTTAATTGGATGGAATTGCTTCTAAATGCTTTTTTTCTAGCATTTCTTTCCCTCTGTTTTCTACAAAGTTCTTCCTTTTTCTCTTCTGATAAATCTTTATACGGGATTTTCGCTGGTTGTTTTCCACGATCTTCAAAAAATTGTTTCCAAACTTAACTTTTACAAAATTAATATCACTATTAAAAACAAATGTTACACAACTCATTAACACAATCTTACCATTTCTCATTATGTTAATGAAGTAAACAATTCTTCGAAATGTTGGATACTGTTTCACACAACCAAGACTAAATGAATAATTAACAAATGTTTAATGCAAAATACACACCTCCATAAAATAAAATTCATCAAATAAAATATTTATTATATATATAATATATATAAATGCACTTACAGGTGTTGAAATGAACAGTTGAGTGTCTTTTATATATTTAGATCTATTGATAAGGAGGATAATTCCTGTCCAGACACAAAAAACATTGTAAGTTTTGATTGCATTGTATACACACACATATACAAGCACAAAAAAATTGTTCAAATATGTTTTTTGCAAACCTTTTGGAACGATGCAAAAAATTTAAACCACCCTTAAAATTTGTTTATAATATTTTATTCAAGATCTTCTCATTAATTCCAAACCCAATGAGGACATGAGAATTTTTTTTACACTTGTCATCTTTTGTTACAATAATATATTATATAAAATTTAATTTTCTAATAATAATTTATATTATTATTGGCTCTTTAATTTATAGTTTCTTTTTATATTTTTTAAGATAAGATCTATATTTTTACAAAGAAAATTTTGTCCATTTAAAACTTGACAAAATGTGAAGGGATGCAAACTATTCTCCTCTTTTTTCCCTTCTTTTTATTGGCCTTCTCGATTATCGCCATAATAAGTACGAATTTATCGTAGCAGACATTTGTCTCTCGTATGATAAAAATTCTGTTCTAATTCTTTCGACTTTTATGATGCAAATATGTATGCAAATATTAACAAGAGAATAAGAGCTCGTTTGAATACTGATGGTTCTAGATTAGTTGAATAAAATATTATTAGAATATTTTTTTAATATTAATATGATTTGAAATTTAAAAAAATTGAATTGTTTATTATATTTTGTATAAAAATTATAATAATAAAATAAGATGAATTAATATTGTTTCTGTATATAAATGGAGCCTAAGAGTTATGTACTTATTTAAATTATTTACCAGCCTGACGTGAAATTTATTATATTAATATATTCATAAAAAAATTATTAAAATGTCAATTATTTTTTATACAAAATTATACAATAAATTTTCATAAAAAAAATATGAAATTTCGTGAGTTGATAGATATGTGTAAATAGATTTGCCTTTTCATTTTATTTTGTTTCTAAAATTACATATTCTTTCTTTAATCTTTTATGTTAATACGGGAAATTATATTTACCACCTCGAGTTTTTATTTTATTTTTTATTATTTTATAAAATAAAAATGGCATGCAACGAAGAAATGAGTTTATAAATTAGAGACGGCCATGTTTTGTTTATTATTATAAGATGCTGTTCTGGTTTGTCTTATTAGTGTATGTTTATACTAATAAATATTGGTTTAGATTTAAACCAATGTTTATTTGTATATCATAAACACAATAAATGTGTTTATCATTGGTTTAAATTTAATTTTTAAGTTGTGAATTTTATTTTAATGTGCTTTCTAGATATTAATTTATTTTTTATTTTATTAATATTGAGTTGTAGTGTTTTTATCTAGCTCTTATTTTTTTTATTGTGTATTTGTTTTTGTTGCACTCCTTTATTTTCGGGCTGGGCTTGTTTAAGTGACTTTTATTTTTTTCTGTTGGGCCCAGCCCATTCGATCTCAGCCCAACCCGTGACCCTCAGCCCAGCCCACTAATTCCCCCTCAAACGGCGTCGTTTAAGGCATGGGCATAGGATTTGAAAACCCTAGCCCTTCCCCCAGCGCCGCACGCCCACTCTCCCTCCTGCTTTCTTTCCTTCCCTCACCTTCTTTCCCTCATCCGAATCGCCTCTCCCAGCCTCTCTCCCTCAGATCACGCTCTCCCTCTCATGGCTTACTCTCGCCCTCACTCTCCCTCCTGCTCATCTCTCTCTGCCTCTCTCGCTTACCCTCACTCTCCCTCCCGCTCATCTCTCTGCGCCTCTCTTGCTTACCCTTACTCTCCATCCCGCTCATCCCTCTCTGCATCTCTTGCTTTTGGCGCCGAGCGTAGGCAGATCCGCTGCCGTCCGCTCTCCTCCAGCAACCTCCAGGTGGCGGCCTCATACCGGTAAACTCCAGATCTGGGTTTTTCTAGTTTTTTTTTTATTATTATTTTTTATTTTTTTCGTTGAAGCTGATATTTTTTTTCTTGTCTGATGTGCATTTTTTTATCCTCAATTTCGTGGGGGTTCAGATCGATCCTCAACCAGCCCCTCAGATTTGTTGTCGCACGGCGTCTTCTCTCTTTCGGTAGTTTCTCGCCTACCATTTTTTGTCTATTTTATCCCTGTTCTTTTTACCGATGGACCTGTGTTCTATTTTATCTCTGTGGGATGCAAATCTGAAGCGTAGTTTGAAAAATTTTTGCCGTTTCGTTCATTCTAGATGCAAAAGCTTTTGTGGATTTTTTTTATTTCATCTTTTTCTTGTTGGCAGAGTGTTTTTTTGTGATTATATCTGACATGCATTGTATTTTATTTCATCTAAGAATCTAATAGATGCAAAAGCTTCGGTTCAATCTCTTTTTCTTTTTTCAGTTCTTAATTCTATTTGGCTGCTGAGAAAATAAAAAAGGTTCAGAAAGTAATGGAAGATTAAAAAGGAACGAGCTTTCTGTGTCTGAATTAGTTTGTGGCAACTATGTGGGTCTGAATCTTTGAAGATTGTGTCTGTGTCTTTGGATCTATTAGATTCTTAGATGTTTTCTTATAATGAACTCATGAATGTTGAAACTGTTTAGCATTTGGTCCATGTTATTGATCCAGTGTTGCATTTTATATGATCAACATGTAGAAGGTGATTTTGTTTTTTCCTTTGTGTTTTTTCCCTTAGATCTTTGCATTTATGAAAAGATAAATCATATATAACAAACGATGTGACAAAATAAATAACACCATATATTTATAAAAATCAGATAAGCATTTGGCTTAGAAGTTTAGCAATGAATGTTGAAACTGTTTAGCATTTGGCCCATGTCATTAAAACAGTTTGCATTTTATATGATCTACACGTAGATGCAAATGTTAAAAGCTAGGTGATTTTGTTTTTACCTCTGTTTTTTCCTTTACATCTTTGCATTTATGAAAAAATAAATCATATAATAAACGATGCGACAAAATAAATAACACCATACACTTACAAAGATAAGAACCAGAAACGACCAGCTCTGAACGTGCTCAAGCAACAACACCTAAAAACAAACCACCAAAAATAATAGAGATACAACACTGGATCAACAAATCTATATATCATAGATAATAATACAAACAGATACATACTCTACAATATTGTATTACAAAAAAGATTATATGAAAAAGCCATAACAAAAAAGATTATACAAAAACAGAGAAAATGGAAACCCAAAACCAAAAAAATACAAAAACTCGAAGACTAACAAACATCACAAAAAAAAAAAGATACAACATTGGATTATAAAAAAGATTATATTTTCTATTTATCAAAAAAAAAAGATTATATTTTCTCACAAATGCATAGACCATACATAATAATACAACCAAATACAAACTTTACAATACTGCATTATAAAAAAGATTATATTTTTGCACCAACATTTAAATCACACATGCAAAAAAAGCCATAACTAAGTTGGAAAAAATAGAAAGGACACAAAAAATCGAGAAAATACAAACCCAAAATCAAAAAAATACAAAAATGTTAAACTGCAAACCCAAAACTAACAAACATCTATCAGCAAAAAAAAACAACACCAACAAGCTATTTTTTTTATTTACGAAAGTAAACAAAAAGAATCATACTTTTCACTCCTGTGCAAATCACAAAAACCAACACTACACATGAAAAAAAAGCCATAACCTAGAAGATGCACTCACCTACAACAAAAAAATATATATAAATGTTCAAGTGCATGAGAAAAAACCCCAACCCAAAAAAGCTAAAACCCAAGAAAAAGACATTTTTCCACACAAACAATACAAAAAGCTAAACAACTATGAACTCACAATGATCAAACAGCAGAAACCTAAACAACTATGAACTGATCACAAAATACCAAGCACTGCAGTGAGCAAAAAAAAAAAAAAAAGGAAGCCAGCAAAATATTACACCAAATAGCAGAAACCTAAACAACTATGAACTCATAATGATCAAACAGCAGAAAGCTCCACTTTTGGAAAACCCCAGGTAAGCACACCTTAGAAGAACTGGGAAAGCAGTTGAGAATAAATCACCAGCAAGAAACAGGTGTAAACATTAAAAACCAGCAAAAGAAAAATGGAAGAGAAGAGAAGAGAAGTAAAAAGCATAAGGTTTTCTAGAAATGCACCTGTGCATGAGAAGTAAAGATTTCGGTGGAATGGAACTGGAAAACAAGCAACAGCTTTGCTGCATTTTAAAGCCTCCACAAATTGTAGTAATTGTATTAAGGCACCTGCGTTTTAAAGCCTGTAGAAACTATTGACGGCAATGAAGCATATATCTGACATGCATTTGGGTTGGCAGAGTGTTTTTTGTGATTACATCTGACATGCATTTTATTTACTTTGCATATAAAATGCAATTTTAAGTGGGCAATGAAGCATATATCTGACATGCATTTGGGTTGGCAGAGTGTTTTTTTGTTATTACATCTGACATGCATTTTATTTACTTTGCATATAAAATGCAATTTGGAGTGGGAGATGAATAAAGTGCAATAGAAGACTGCCAGCCGGCTGCCCGAAATACAACAATATTTTTTTATCAGTTTTCATATTTTTGATGTTTTGTTAAGATTTTATTATTTTACAATTTTTTCTATTATCAGTATCTAACACAAAAGCAGATAGAGATAATTTCGTTTAACAGCATATAAGTGCTTCAGAAAAAAATCTGGACTGACATAAAAGTACTGATAAGTAATTCCATTTTCAACATATAAGCAGTGTTTTAGATGTTTGAGATAGGAAAAGTTTGTTTCAGCGTAACCTGCAAAACCATAAGAGACAAAAATAATAGAGCCAAAACATTAACACACACAGAGACAACACGGGATCAAAACGCACAGCATGAATTGAAGAAAAAACGGAAGAAAAAACGGAACAACAAGTTACTGTTCATTAATGTAGCAACTCTATAGCCACTTATATAATTGTAAAGATATATATATTGATGGGAAGTCGAGTCTAGTCGGTCTACTTGGAGATTTTTGGACCGGATTAAAAATTTCAGTCCATCTATTTTTCACCCTAAGATCGAACTAATTACACCTATAGACCGGATCGGACCGGACCGTACACTATTATTTTGAGCTAGTACAAAATGGGTCAACATATAAAATCGTCCAAAATTACCTTCTAATATTTATTTTGGCCCAACATACAAAAAAGTCTTCCATTTTCTTTTCTTAGCAAATAAACTAAATGATAAAAATTATATAAAATAATAAAATTAAATTTAAGTGAGGACATTAATGTTGATTATCTAATTAACTTATTAATAAAATTATTAATTATAATTATATTAATAATATTACTAACTTAGTACTCAATAGTATGTGTATGAATTATCATAGTTAACACATTATGTCATTTATTAAAATTTTAATATCTTATATATGGTTAATGAATAATTGGTCCATGGATATTTCATACTTATAACTTAGATATCTTACGAACAATGTAGCTAACTATTTTAATTAGGTGTAGATACTAGGTAACTAGAGTATGTTTCATTACATATAATCTTGATTTATCATATAATGTATTAGTTAATTGTCAATAACATATTAGTTAATATTTAATATTATATTTGATATATGGTCAATAATCATAGTTTATATGAAAATTAAATTATTAAGTTGTAACAACCCACTCCTTTCTCTCTTGATTGGTCATGAGTCTCATCTACACGTTTTAAATATTGAAACCTGTGTTTTAAATATAGTGGTTGATTTTAAAGTAAGCCCAGTGTTTTAAAGCCTTTAGATATTTTAAATGCCCGGAAAATATTTATATGGGATATTTCCAATGTTATTGGACCAAGCCTGATTTTAAATAAGACAATTATAATATTTTTGAAAAGCTCCAAAAATATTATAATTATAGAAAATCATTTTATCAACATGATTTTTAGTTATTTAAAATATTATGAGATTTAAATTATGTTGAAAACTCTAATTAATTAGATGATTTTATTCTCTTAAAGATATTAAACAAGACTTCATCATTTTATTAATGATGTAAGAATATTATTTTATAAACTAAAGTTTAGTTTAAATAATATTCTACCTTAATTCCTCATAGTGCTTTTAGTTAAGTTAATGTTTACGCATTTTCAAATAAGTATTTAAAACTTACCGTTAGATCATTTTGAAGATCCCTAAGTTAAAGGGTTAGGATTAAAACCCTAGCTCCCTCTCTTTCTCTCTCACTTTTACATTTCCCTCTCTCTTCTCACTCAACCCACCCGATGGCCTCCTCCTACCCATACGGCTTTTCCTCCAAGAAACCCCACCCAGTGCCGCTATGCGCCACCAGCAACGTCATCGGCCACCACGGCAACTCCCCCTCACGTTGGCAAGCACCATCCCATTGAACCCAGCCCCTCACAGCAACCCCCTCTCCCTTACGCTAGCATCTCTCCTACATGGGTTCACCATACCTGCAACCGAGCTCCGCCACCCACAACCACCGCACCACCACTAGAAGCTTCTCCTCCCACGGACGACCTCCCTTAGCCACCTTCATGCCCAGCTGAGCCACTTAGCCTCCCCACTTACGCCCCCTCTCTCATGGGCTCTCTCTCACGCACGACCTAGATCTGCTATAAGGCCACCGTGCCGCCACTCCATCGCCACCATGCCCTTCCATGGCACCTCTAAGCCCTTTTATGGCCAGTCAGCAACCCCCTTAGCTCCTCCCTTCCTTTTACACTTCCTATAACCCACAACCCAGCCTTTAGAACGTAGATTTGCTGTGTTCCGCCCCTCACTGCCACCATCAGCCCTTCCAAGACTACACCTAACTATCCAAACACCCAAACAGCCACCATACACAGTGGACAACCACTATACGTGGATAACCGCCATTGTACACGGCCTTAGCTGCTACTCACGGACTCCTCACCATGTTGGCCACCCTTGCATAGCCCAGATCTACCCATTAGAATCCTAGATTCGATCCCCAAGATAGTCTAGTTGTAAGGTCATGGTAGTGACCGATACTACCCAAGTTAGTAGCTTCTGACGCCACTGGCCATGCCGGACAGTAAGCAACACACGGGTTACCACGACGATAGTGTAACTTTCTTTCCCTTATCCTTGTTACTATATTAGTTAGTTGGTTAGGTTGTGGACTATACTGTTAGTATTTGTGGAGTTCGCTGTATAATGTAGTGATGTGAAGTGTAGCAGTGTACATGAAGTATTGGGCGTAGTTGGAAAATGGGTTGTGTAGTATTGTGGACTGTGCTGTGAAATGTGGTTGTGAGGTATTGGGCGTAGTGTAAATTGGTGGGAGTACATGTGGTGTACTCCATGTGGTGGAGTGATGCACTATGTGGCATGTGTCATAGTAATGCTGATGTAGTGTGATGTGAAAGGAGTACACGTGGCGTGTATTCCATGTGGCAAGGCATCATATGGCGTGTATGCCTTAGTGGTGATATGGCGTAGTGTAATGTGAAGGGAGTACACGTGGAGTGTACTCCATGAGGAGAAACGATACACAGTGTGGCTTGTTGCGAAGATAAGGAGGGTTGTGTAGTTGAGAAGTGTGGAACTTTATGTAGTGTGTCGGAAATTGTGGAACAGTGTCCCAAAGTAGTTGTGATGTAGCCTGTAAGCTGAAGTCACATGTGTCACCGTGTAGTTGACTTATGGTTGGGAGTATGTGTGAAGTGGCAGAATAGTGTAAGAGTGGCGTAGCAGAAGCATGACGGGGGAATGTCACAAAGCGACATGGTTAAACAAGAAGTCGTGCTTGTGATAAGTGAGGAGTTAGTATAAGAGCGACATAGCGGGAACGTGACGAGATGTCACGATGTGACAGAAGTACATGAGGGACTGTAATCATGATGAGTTAAGAGTTGGCGTAGAAATGATGTAACAGGATGTCAGATGACGTGATAAGGTCACGGTGTAGCATGGGAGTAGTTTAGAGCTATGTGACGTGACATAAGGTATAGTTGTGAATAATGTCTTGTTGTGTTAAGTGTTGGGATGACCTGTCAAGAGGGTCGGGTAGCATGAAGAGTCATGCTAGCTGGGTTTAAGAGAATATTGGTATTAAAGTATAGGCTTGTTTACACAAGCAGGTGATCAACATTTTATATGTTGATCTTAAGTGATAAGGAGGTAGGGTACATGTGTAATATGGTGAGACATATGTGCAAGACGGATTTACCATATGTAATGGGTAATCTGTCCTAAGCATAGATATACGATGTTTGAGCCTCAGAGTTAGCTTAAAGTCGTGTGATATGCATAGATGAGAATGATGATGACGATGAGGAAGCATAAGCTCGAATATAGGAAATGACGTATGTATTGTCTAGGTTGAAATGCATGACTTAGTCAGTTTGAGTCATGCATCAGAATGAGGTTAATAAGAAGTATAAGATGAAGATTTTAGTGTCTTAACCTTAAGGTAAATCATGGGTTCACTCTAGTGGATGAACACTCAAGAAAGGACGTTGAGTTTGGAAGAGGTAGTGACTATAAGTAGATCCCCGAATATTTTAACGTAATAAAGGGCATGTAAAAGTCCAGGGATGGAATAAGAGTGTTCCAAATGAAGAGTAGTTCTATTCTAAGTTAGTTGCTTATGTACTAGATAGAAAATGATGCTAAAGTTATGTGTATGCATGTAAGTTGCCATCTAATACGCACATGAATTGACTACATGATATGAAAGTAGCATGAAGTTTAGGTAAGTATTATGTTCATACTCTTTTAGAATTTTCTAAAAGATATGCAAATGAAGAAAAAGAAATGTTTCTCTTTACGATACTTTACGAAATGATGTTTTATGAAAAACATGCTAAGTGTTTAAAGGTATATGTATGTATGACCCTTCTTGGCAACCCCTTTTTATGCAACCAAAGTATTAATTGTATGCATGTGAATGGATGACTATACGTAGTATGTATTGTATGTATTTTCATGAAATGAGATGTGAGGCTTATGCCTTATGCTTTAAGCGATGCTTTAAACGAAATGAAGAAAGTGTTTTAAAATGTCCCTATGAACTTATGCTTTATGGATGCCATGAAAGATAATGTTTAAGCTCATACTTTTAAATGACGTTTTTTCATGAATGGACTGATAAATGAAAAGGAAGGGATTGAATGAAACAAAGAAAGGACTGAAAAGAAATAAATGATTTAATGTATGAAAATACGTAACAGCCATGACTGAATGAAAAGGTACCAAAGGAATGGGCAGATTGCAATGCCGGGTAAGTAGTACTGGTAGTGCACCCAGTGCTGCCCCCTAATTGAAAGGGATTCCCAACCTGTAGCCACAGACGGAATCTAGATCCAAAGGAAGACCGCTAACCCCAACACACGAGGCGTAACAATGTGTACCGGTCAAAAGAAAGTGATAAGAAAGAATGTATGCATGCATTGAGTTCTATAAGAAATGAAGGCACGTGATGAGAGAAATGTTTTATGAAAGGAAAACCTTTTTAGAGAAAAACCACATCTTGTAATGTTTTAAATAAAATGAATGCTTATGTATAGTATGTATGAAATGATGAATGCATGAATGAAAATCTATGTTAGTATATTTTAACTGTATGAAGTAATACTTACTAAATATTCAACTTATTTTAGCTTTTTTGTATGCCCCTCCTCCAAAAGGAACTAAATGAGCATAACGCGTCAAGATAGACATGGCCCAATGGGAAGAGCATGGAAGTCTAGGCATGAGAGTTTTAATTGTATGAGAGACATTTTTATTTTAAGATTGATGTTTACAACTGTAAAGCTCTTTTATTCTCAAACATATTTTATTTTATAACGTAGAGTCTTGCACCTGAGTATGGAAGCAAAAATTTTAAAAGGATCGGTAACTCCTATCTCCTTTTCTCTAAAACTATTTTCTAAAATGTCCCACCACAAGGACAAAACCTTACATAAGTTATACAACTACTATATAGAATACTATATAAAAAATAATTAAATATATATTTATGTCGGTCCAGTTCGATCCAAAAAACCATAACCAGAGATCAGACCAAAAATCAAACTTTTGCAAACTAAAAGACAAAGAACGGACCATTAGTGTTATCGATCTAGTCTAGACCACCCAGAACCGTTCGATCCAGTTAGTTTTCTGGTCCAAACCAGTGAACTCATACCCCTATATATATATATATATAAAGGAAAATGCTAGGGGGGATCGAGAATGGTGCCCCCTGCATTGTACCATTAAATGCAAATGCACTTTTTATTTTATTTTATTTGTTTTTCTTTCAACCATTTTTTAAATAGCTTTAAACATTTTAAAAAAATAAAATAAATGCCCATTTACTAATATTTACTTCCTTAACCATTAAATAAAAAAATCACAATCGATCAATTTTATCTATCACTTTTATCGATCTAAGTAGCATTTTCCATATATATATATATATATAAATGAGACATGTTATTGTGTCGCCTAGTTTATACCGCACTTTGTTCCATTGATGTAACACAAACATAAAAAGGGTATAGAGAAAGTTTTAATCTTCCTCTTTTTATGTGTTTAGACGGCATTTTGTTTTAAATATATTTATTTTATTTTTTTAATAAACTACGTGGTGGTGCAACGTCAATGAGATAAAGTGAAGATATTCATAGAACTTTTAAATATTCAAAAGGGACACTCCTCAAACCAAGGTGCTACTAGGATGGCTAACTAGACTCTTTGTTTTCACAGATAAGATGAGTTGAAATTAAAGTTATAAGTCGAATAAAATATTATTAGAATATATTTTTTTAATATTATTATTGTTTGAGATTTAAAAAAAGTTGAATTGTTTATTTTATTTTACGTGAAAATTTAAAAAAATTATAATAATTAGATGAAATGATATGAGATTAATTGAAAGGAGTAGTGAAAACAAACGATGCCTTGTTGAATGTTGAGATTGAGTATAGACATCAGTTTGAATAATAAGAGTATTTTATAATATTTTAGAATAGTAATGAATTAAGATATTTCAATGGGTCTTTTATAAGAGTGTGGATCTATTGAGACATGTTTAGATGTATAAAGTAAGTTGAGATAGTTTTAACTTTTTATAAAAATTTAAAATAACAATGAGGCTTATCAATAATTGATTTGTTTTTGTAACGAAAAGTAATATTTTATTAAAAATTATTAATAATGATTAATTTTGTGTAAGAGTGCTCTATGAGTTCATTTTTGGGAAATAGTGTAAAGACGGTTTGGGAAGAGCTGTGTGATAGGAAAGGTCTTGCGTGAGTCACTTTTATGTATAGTCATTTTTATGTATTTTTTACACATTTCACTAATGTGATTGGCTGAAACAATTATTTTTTATTAAAAAAATAATGCAACTAATCACATTAATAAAATGCATAAATAATATGCAATTCATCTTTACTAGGATCTCATTTCATTTTAACTTAAATCTCTAACTTAACTTTTCCAAATTCAAACCTCCCCTAAATGGCACTTTGGTAAATACTAGGAAATTGGAGGGGGTAAGATTGTAAAAGAGGCAACTCTTTTTCTTCTACCTTGCGGTGTTCGACATTTCCTTCTGAGTTTTGGAGAATTTTTCCTACCCTAATTTCTCTGCCTTCCAGCAGCACAGCCTTTGATAATCGTCCGCTCCGTCATACCTTCACAGCACCTCTTGTCTCAGTGTGATCCGTATATCCGTCGCAGCACCTCTTGCCATCAGCCACGGTTTCTCTCTCTCTCTCTCTCTCTCTCTCTCTGTGTATGTGTATGTGTGTGTGTGTGTGTGTGTGTGTGTGATGGATTCCATATTCATTAGTTTATTTTTTTTTTTGGAATTTGGATTCTGGAATAAGACCCTACGCATCTGTAAAACGTTGTCCATTATGCGACTGGCCCTCAGAAAAAAGGACTTCAGTGAAAAGAAATCATTGAACAGAATGCCTCCTGTAGGGATTATCTCAATAGGCTATTAAGATTCTAACCCATTGGTTAAGATTCAGACATTATGAGGGACTTCGATCTCATCTGTAATTCTGTATCATTGCTTTTTCGGCTAATACTTCTGGGAAGGTTCAATTGTCTCATGACCAACTATTAGGATTTGGGTTCTTGTTTAATTTTTGTTTTTTTTTTTCTGGGTTCACTTTCATACGATTTTTTTGGGGGGTTGAGAAATAATCAATTTACTAGTCCTTCATTGCACTGATTATATCCTCTGACTATTACATTTACTTCACAAGATCAACATTGCACTGAGGGAGAGATGGCGGTGATGCAGAGGCTGAGGATGTTTGTAGTGCAAGAGCCAGTCGTCGCAGCTTCTTGCCTCATTGCTGGCGTCGGTACTTTCTTCCTCACTTTCTCTGTTAATCCCTAACCTAAGTTTTACATTTTCGGTTTTCTTCTGTTTTTATATACTTTCTGTTCAAAGTTTTGATTTGTCAAAAATTTTCGGTTTCATTATTTGAATTTCGAACAAATTTTGTTGGGATTCTGGGCCTTTTTTATTTTATTAATAAAATACGGAGGGACAATTAATAATTTTCATGGACCAGTTTACTTATTAAAAAAAAAAAAAAAATCATGGACCAGTTTGAGACCAATTTTAGGGTTTTCCAGTCAGACTCAGTGGGTCGGCTTGGGATATTTTTCTTAGAATTTATTTGGGTTTTTCCTGTATTGAAAATTGGCAGTTCTAATGGTATCTATGTGACTGGAGATAAGTTTATTATGAATAATTAATGATCAGGGCATGGTTTGGTTAGCATTTGGGCTGCGCTTAGTTAATGGATATATCATAAACTCTATGATATTTTCTTAAACTGGGCAAAGTTCTTAATGACAAGAAGACAAGTTAAATTGGGCTATTTTTTGCATCGTATTAATGGGGCGATGATATGCACAGCTGTTACAACAAGAAAAAAACGTGAACAGGAAACTGGGAAACTGGTTACTTGTGAGCAATTCCAAGGAAGTTTAAAAGGTTGAGTTATGTATGGAATTTTCTGTGACCTTATCTGTGGAATAGTGGGCAGTTCTTGAGGTATACTTGAATTGCAATATCAGTAACACGGGCATGTGGATGACAATTCCATCTCTTCAGCTGCTTGTCAGAGCATATTGGGCAAAGAAAACTAAAATTGGGGTCCGTTTATGCATATTCAACTGGACCAGAGAAAAGTAATAATAGAACTTTTAAGGTCAGGCAGGATCCCCACGGTGCTTGTTTATGTTGGCCTTGGGGCATACTTGACTTGGATAACTATATGAGTAGCCATACCATATTACGTGGCTAACTTCTTCTCTGATATACTCTAATTTGATCCACTTATGTGAGTGAGTTCCATATGTAGTCCATATAGATCAATCATAATTTCTATTGCTACTGATATTGTTTATTTATTTGAATGGAATTTTTTTCCTGTAAAATAGCGACAATGACTAAAAGGGACACTGATCTATACTGCCTTCATTGCTCTCAGGATAGCTCTATGCAAAGAAAATATTCTTTTGTTGTCTGCAAGAGTGCCAAAATTGTTTTTAATTTCTATAATTCTTTGAAAGATCATGCATTTAATGGATTTTCTACAACCGGTATTTTTGGGGTTTGAGGCTATTTCCATGGGCAAAATGAATTCTTCAACTTACTAGTTGATATCTTGTTAAAAAATCAGGCCTGTTTCTTCCAGCTGTTGTTCGCCCCATCCTTGACTCCTTTGAAGCATCGAAACAAGTTCCCCAACCCGCTTTAAGTGATGTAAGTATTTGGTTTTGCAATATGTTTCTTTTATGCCTGTATCTCTCAGTTTCTTTTCTTTTTCTGCATCTTGTTATTTGGGTACTTAAATTTTAGTGTGTTTTCGAAATTATTTTCGTCTAAAACTCTTTCCTTTTGTGTAGAGTTAGAACTTATGTATTTTGTGACAAGTATTTAAAGAATATTAAGTTCAGTATGCAGTAGTTTTTTATTTACAAAGAATGACCATCTCATTAGCTGATAACTTGCCACACTTAGAAATAGCTAATAGTTTCGCTGCTTCGAGTAGCCTTCTTTTGAAAGCATAAGCATCAATTATTCATGGTATAGGTGTACTTTTGGTGTTATACTTCAACTGTAGTTGGATGGACTGATCTGCCAGGGATGCTTATGCCCCTATAGTCTATACTGTGTATGTTACACTCTAACTATTCATTCCCTCAACCCTTTTCAGTAAGTTTTCATTTTCTTATCTCTCTCTAACTAAAAGCCTTCATATTTTGGGTGCTTGCTTTCATATGGTCATGAACATGGGAGGATTGAAAGAAAGGGGAGGGGGAGAGAAATCTTACCTACATTGGTCAGAATTGATAGATCAACTACACATTCATGAAAAACTCAGCCTCATTGCTCCCTGTAGTTGGATTGCATACTTTCCTTTTATGGTTTATTGGAATAATAAGAGAGGGATCAAGAAGACCATTTGCTAAAGTTATCATACTTGGATGGACTAGATCAACTGAACTAGAAAGATTGTTCCATTTCTGACTCTGACTGCTGTAATCGGAATGCAACACATTAACAAGACCTTTCACATTCACTGCCTTATTTTCTGTAATCCCTTTCTTTTTCTGTCAATGCTAACGTCTTGTACTTTGCAGGTGGTTGCAGGTATGACTGGAAAGAAACAAGGGTGATGGTGTTTGTTGCTGACAAAATCTCAAATGCCCCCGCCTCCTTTGCACTTGATTTTATTCTCATCAGCAATGTAATAAGCCTGACTGTCACATATTCGGGGTGATTTAAATGATACTAGTAGCAATATCAAAATCTTCTTGTTTGTGCAAGGCCTATGAATTATGAATGGTTAAGGTTCACTTGAACCCTAACTAATGCATTCTTAGATTCAACTTGAAAATCTAGCAGTATGTATCTCTTTCTGCCACATTTTTGTTTCAATTTATGAATGAGAAATGCTGCTGAGATTTGTAGTTTTTTAAAAAAATTTACTTTAGAAACTGATCTTGACTTTTTTTTTTTTTGAAGTAGAAATACTTGTAATATATTAAGGATAATGTTGGCATCCAGCCGTTACAAGATCTGAAATACAAGGAATAACAAAGTCAATATCAATCTTCTCTTCATCTAACAACACTGCTTCCCTTGCAAGTTTATGTGCAATTCGGTTTACATCCCTTTTGACATGTCTTACCCTCCAGTCAGTTTCATGCATCATCTGTTTGATGTCTGCAATGATAGGATTGTAATTGTCCACTTCTTCTTTCTGATTATGTATGGCAATCACAACGTGTGAAGAGTCACCGTCAAACATGTAGTTAAGCAGGCCAAGATCCTTTCACAACTTTACAGCTTCAAATAAGCCCCTTGCTTTTGCCATATCAGTATCTGAGCAAAAATGCATGGGTTTCATCAAACTCAATAACACAACCCCTTCCCAATCTCGAAGCACAATGCCAATTCCAATCATATTTGCTAGTTTTTGTATAGCAATATCCCAATTGATCTTTAAAAATCCCTTTGGTGGAAACTCTCATTTAACTGCAGCATCTTGAATTGAATTCTGCTTATAAGAAATGGCCTCCATAGCTTGTTGAAATGAATTACATTCATTGATAGCATGCTGAAATAAAAATGAGGGATAAGTAAACTGTTGTTCATGAATTAAGGAATTTCTTCTATGCCATAAAGATCAAGCCACATAAGCAAAACAAGCTAACTCCCTTCCTTGCAATCTATCAACCATCTATTTAAAAATCTGAGCAAAATCAAGATTAGTAATTGCCATTTTCTACATATTCTTATCTCCCATCATCCAAACATCCATAGCAATAGGGCATGACTATAGGATATGCCCAGTAGATTTAGGTTCCAACAAACAGATAGGACATAAAGAGTTAGTAGTCACATTTCTCTTGTAAAGATTCAACTTAGTTGGGAAGGAATTTGAACATGCTCTCCACATAAAATTCTTAATAGAGTTAGCAATAGGTAGAGCCCACAATTCTTTCCAACAGGAATCATACTCGTCTCTTTTAGATGTCTCACCATTAAGACTCTAAATTGTCTCCATATACATGTGATAGACACTTCTAACAGAAAAGATGCCATCATGAGTCCCTTTCCAGACCAGTTTATCAGGGTTACCCAACACACTAACATGTACCAATAATATTGTAGCAGAGTCAGCTTCATTAAAAACAAACTTAACCAATTCAACATTCCACCAAGCAGTTTGCTTATCAATTAAGTTCTCAACCAAAGCATTAGGCCCCAAAGTCTGCATTGGAGATTGAATCATACACGAACTTTCCCTTGGAATCCATCTGTTCAACCAGATATGAATCTGTCTACCATTACCTACTCTCCAAATAAGACCATCCTTAAGAAGCCTTATAGCCTGCCATATACTCTTCACACAAAAGATGGTCTTGATCCTAAGTTGGCTTGCAGTACTGAGGATGAAGGAAAGTATTTAGCCTTAAAAATTCTGCTAGGTAGAGAATTTGGGGCTGTAAGAAATCTCCATGCCTGTTTAGCTAAGAAGACCATATTAAAACCAGTCAGATCCCTGAATCCACAACCTCCTTTCACATAATACATGCCAAGATTTTCAATGCATTTTATTTCTATCTTCCATGCCACTCCCCTAGAAATTTGAAATTATGGAGTTCAACTTCTGACATAAGGTTTTAGGCAAAAGAAACACACTCATACAATATGTTGGGACTGATTGGAGCACTGCCTTGGTAAGAACTTCCCTTCTAGCTTGAGATAGAAATCTATTTTTCCAATTTCCAATCTTGCCTTGCACTTTGCTCACAATATCCTGAAAAGCCCTTAATCGAGATTTACCTACCAAACTAGGAAGTCCCAAGTATTTCTCCATATTGGATGAGTCATTTAAACCAGCAATATCCTTGATATATTCCCTTGTTGAGAATTTTGTATTTCTATTGAAAAAAAAAAAAAAAAGAGAAGCCTTATCTTTGTTAAGTAGCTACCCTAAGGCCTTTTCATATACGCTTAAAATGTGATTCAATCTTCCCCATTCCACCATATTTGCTTGACAAAGCATCAAACTATTATATGCAAAGAACAAATGATTCATGGACAGCACACCCCTAGCAATAGGCACACTAGAAATTAATCCTTGATTTTCAGCAGCATAGAGTTTAGAACTTAAAGCTTTAGCACATAGAATGAAGAGGTATTGTGAGAGAGGGCAGCCTTGTCTTAAACCTCTTGATGGTCTGAAAATTTGCTGAGGAGAGCCATTCACTAATATTGAAAATTTGAAAGATGATACACATTCCATGATCAATTGAATCCAATTCTGTGCAGAGCCTAACCTAGTCAAAACAGCCTTGAGAAACACCTATTCCACATGATTGTAGGCTTTACTCATGTCAAGCTTCAATGCCATATAACCCTTCTTGCCATACATTTTACCATTCATTGTATGAAAGGTTTCATATGCTAATCTTGACTTGACGCTATATGTCATATCGTCAAGTTTTTATTTTATTTTAAGGTTGATCAAACTTAGGAATCTAAAACTTTTCCTTTGGATAGATAAAACTCTCTAGACAGATTGGTTTTGGTCGGTCGGATTGGACCGATTAAGGGACCAGTCGGTCTTGGACTTAGAAAGTAAAGAAATTGAATTTTCAGTCCAAGACCGGTCTCGGGGTAGGGTCTTTTCACTCCCTACCCACTGAATTTAATATATAAAATTTTAAATAATTTTTTCTATGATATTTATAATTTTTTAAAGTAATATAAATTAAAAGCAAGTAATTATGTAATTTTTCTAATTAATTATAAGTAATTATTTAATTCTCCTCTAACCTAATTATTCATACTTAGATTATATAAAATTAAAGGTTTTGTTTCTTGTGTTTTATTTTGGAGTTTGGAAAAGCTGTAATAATTCGATAGAAAATTTGAAATTAAAAATTAGTTTGTGTTTGGGAGATGTTTGGAAGAAAATATCTGAGAATAATTTAAAATCGTGGTACTGCCAAACAGACCCATAGTCTTGATAATTAACTTTAAATTGTTTCTATCATATTGATTTGGTAATTTATTTGATGGGGTGTGATTGATATGGTCTGGTAAGTTTTGGAAGAGGATTTCGAACCGGACTGATAGGGACTTTGGACCAAACTGGACCGCATTGGTTCCATTTGGTTGGTCTTATAGGAGTATTTCAGGCAATCCTTTTTCAACTTTTTTGACAAAAATATTATATAAAATGATAAAAAAAAAAATCAAGTGAATGATGTGATCTAAGTTGTCTGACTTAGAAAGTGTTTGTTTTTAGAAAGTGTTACATTTCATCTCATCTAATCTCATCTCATCATTACAACTTTGTTAAATTTCTATACAAAATATAATAAAAAATTTAATTTTTTCAAATTCTAAAATAATAATAATATTAAAAAATAATATTCTGACAATATTTTTTTCAACTTTTATCTTTCATCTAAAACCATTTCATCTCATAACTGAATCTAAACCAACCCTAAGTACATACTTAACTAATTAAGTATTTTAATCAAGTATTATAAATTAATAATGCTAATAATATGTGTATAATCAATAATTAATAATAAATATTTTGTCTTAAAATTCTTAACCTAAAAATCAACAAATTGTGAATGAATGGCATACATTGCCAAACTTATTATGGTTGCCTTGTTCTTTATAGTGCTTTAAAGGTCTCATATGTTTGTAGTGTTGAATTGAAGACTTTATTAGGATGAGTAAACACCCCTTTAAAGACAAATTTGTTCCTCAACCAAATTAATCTGACCACAACTGCTGGTAGTTCCAATTCGTCGGGTTTAACCTTTTCTATTAATACACTAATAATCTGATGGAAGTCATCACCTTCTATTGTGCATTTCGTTATCTTTATATGGCATACACTCCAAAATCTTGAGTAGCTAGACATAACCATAAAGCATGCATAACTATTTCTTACTCCCTCTTACAAATGGGCCAAAGTGAATGATCAACAATCTTTCTTCGGACTAAATCCATTCTTGTAGGAATTCCATATAGACTTTAGCTTTCTATATGAAGGTTTTAACTGAACTTGGCACCTCCATTTTCCAATTGCATTTCTAAATATGTTTACCATTCGCTCCAATATAATGTATGTCCCTTCTGTTGTTCTACTACTGTACTCTACATGTGATGAGAACTTTTAACAGTGAATTGGCCATTAGAGGAGGCTTTCCAAAATTGTTTGTCTCCAGATTGTTGTGACTGATCAACTGAGCCTCATTTGCATCAACATCATATATGAGAGAGTGAGAGAGTGAGAGAGAGAGAGAGAAGTGCCACTAGTGAATGTCTTGGTCAATCAATTTTTCCACGTAACTATTTGTTAGAAATATTTTAAAATTAATAGACATACATAGATACATTGTAATAATTTCCAAATACAAGGTTTGGGTAATGTCTGTAAGGCCCATTAACTATTAACTATGATCAATAGAGTGACATAATTGAGTCATTGAAACATCTCTAGAAACCCATAATTTTAGTTAGGTCCTGAGTATTAAAGTGGTACAAGCCCAATACATACGCAGAGACCCAATAAGGATCCATGTAATTTCATTATTTTATAATAGACAAAATTGAAACTTGGGTATTATATATAAGTTATGGCCCCACTCCAAATTTATTTTTTACTCAACACTTCTGATCGTTGTGAGTTTTTACATAGAATGAGTATTGACCATGGAAAACCAAATCGTTGCGCTCTTCTCTTTATTGGCTATAAGTACCCCATTTTTACCAAACTTCTACAACAGTTTGACACGAGATCTTGGCATATTTAGATTCTTCAAACCCAACAAGTGGTATCAGAGTCTCCTTGTTAGATCATTGTGAAAATTTGGTTTCTATTATTTGTAAATTACGGTTTCGTATTTGTGTTGTCTTTCACCATTCAAATTAACTTTTGATTTAGTTTTTAAAATAAATGGGGGACCATTTATTTTTTCTCAGTCTGTTGTGGTGGTCTTAGGTGTGTAGTTCTTCAGATTTCTCCATAACTACCACCTATGGTGGCACAAAACCATTTTCAATTTTTTAAATAAAAAAAGGGCCGTTGAAGGCACTCGGAGTTGGAAATTTCCTCACCAGTGTTCCCTCGTCGAGATTCATAGGAAATGGTGCTTGGTTGTCCGAAATAGTAATAGTATTAGCTAGATTTTTGTTACAGGAATTTGGGTCATAACATAATGGAAAATGGGTCGTGGATCTTTGGTTCGATAGGGTTTCTTTGTTTTATGTTAAGTTGAGTTGGGTTATATGATATTGGGACTTGTAGCAATGTTCTTGCCCAATTTTTGGGTCCAACCTTTAATCATTTTGTATTTAACTTTTATTAAGCCAAGTGAATACCCATACCCAATACATGGATTGACCCAAACCTGTTTGACTGACACATTTGGTATTCGGGTCAGTTAGTAAACTGGGTCGACTAATTGTTGACCAAGTCGCCCAATTTTATTCGAATTCTAGTCAATAGGGTTGATCGATCAACAAAGTTTGACTTGGCTCTGAATCCTAACCTGATTCGACAGATTAAAATAATTAAAAAATACTATTTTAGAATTTAAAAAAAAAAATCTTTCCATTTTTTAATAACTATATTATAGACAAGTTACTTAATATTGTCTTATTTATATACAAAATTATTTTGTTTGAGATATGCATTAGTAATTTATACATATAGCTTAGAGAAATTAAAGTGATACGTCGCCTAAGTGACATCTATCATGGAGATCTTCTCATTGGCCTAAAAATGTAAAACTTTAATAATAATATATCTATAACTTATATTTAATATATTATACAACTAGAACTTTGATTTATTATATTATCTATACATTAAATGGTTTAGTTTAACACATTTATTTAGACAAAACACAAAATTCTCATCTCATCATTATATATTGTTCAAAACCTTATACAATATAATAAACAATTCAAAATTTTCAAATTTCAAAACAATAATAATATTAAAAAATCATATTTAAACTTTCATCTAGAACAAAAAATTCTTATCTCACCCCAAAACCAACCCTAATGTATTTTTTTAATTTATAACTATAAGTTAATTTATTTTATAAAAATTTATATCATAAGAATTTTTTTTAATCAAAACTATTTGGTTGAATAGTTAAATAGTTAGAATTGTTTTTAAAATTTAAGTTTTTTATATTAATCGAAAGATAAGAATTAGGATCTTAAAAAAATTGAGTTCGAGCTCGAGCTACTCAAATTCGAGTCGTATATTTGGTTTTAGTCGAGTTCAACCCGAATACGAAAACATTAATAGTTAACGAGCCAAGTTTAAACAAGGATATTTGAATTTTATTCGAATTCAAATGAGTAAACCTGCTAATCTAGTTCGAGTACCCTTATTCGAATTCGGCTCGACTCAGTTTGTTTGCAGCCCTAATTGTCAATACTTTAAAGTTGATGGAACATTTATTTATTGTAAGTTTCTTTTATTTTCTTATAGTGAATGCATATTTGATATCTGCCAATTTGAATGACATAATAACATTTAATGGATCTGAATTTGCAAAATGGAAAGAGCATGTTACTATTGTTCTTGGATGTATGGATCTGGACTATGCACTTCGGGTTGATGAGCCTCCCGAGCCTACTTATCAAAGTTTTGCTAATTAGAGGGCAACTACTAAGAAATGGGAGCGCTCAAATCACAGAAGTCTTATGATAGTGAAGTATCCTAGTTCTAATTCTATATAAGGTGCAATGTTTGAATGTCAAGAAGTGCCAAAGCCAAATAGTACACTGACTTGTTGTATCGGAAAAAGTAGAGACAAGTACGCTTCTTAGCAAACTTATCTAATTGCGATATAATTGCAAAGGGAACATAAGGAAGTACATTATGAAAATGTCAAAACTTCTTACTAGATTGAGAGCCCTAAAGTTGGAGTTTTTTGATGAAGTTCTCGTGCATTTCAATTTTATTTCTTTTTCTGAGAAATTTGGTCCCATTAAGTTTAATTATAATACTTAGATAAATATATTCTTAATGAGCTCATTGTTTAGTGTGTGCAAGAGGAAGAGATGTTGAAATTAGAAATGACAGAAAGTGCTCACTTGACAACTTTTAATCATGGAAATCTGAGCACAAAGAAAAGGAGGAATAATATATAAAGCTAAGCTAGTTGCGGATGCTATGACTTCAAAGGCAATTGTGTAACAGAGATAGGATAAGATTTCTACTTGTCATGTGAAGAAAGATTGTCTCCAATATCAGAAGTGGCTTGCAATGAAAAGTGATTTTCTATGTTCGTTTTTTGCACTGAAGTTAATTTGGCTATTGTGGCACCTAATACTTAGTGGATAGATTTAAGAGATTCTATTAACATCAGTGTTACTATAAAGGGTTACCTAAAGTGCCAAAAACGTGGTGATGATGAAAAATCATTTACTTGAGAGATGACAATAAAGTTAGTGTGGGTGCAATTGAAGTTTATAGACTAAAATTAGAACCTAGTTTGCATTTAAAATTTGTGTTGAATGTATAAAAGGCAAGCAAACAAATATAAGAAAAATAGGTGCTAACATGAATTTAGACATCTTAGAAATGATATATATTGAAGTTTGTAGTCTATTCTCTATGGCATCTTGGGGTCAACGATAATTTATTACTTTTATATATGACTATTCTCGTTATGAGTATCTAACCATAATGATGAATACTATAGTAGATATGACAGATTAGGTGAACATCTGTCCTGTTTCAATAAAGAGACTTTCTTTCCAATTTTATCGAAAGACTCTTTTAGGACTATTATGGCATTTGTAGCTTATTATGATTTATAGCTTCAATAGATGGATGTAAAGACCTATTTTCTCAATGGTGACATTGGGAAGACAGTATATATGGTGCAACTAAAAGGTTTTGAAATTGATGAATCAAGTCATTGGTTTGCAAACTGAAGAAATTTATCTATGGTTTAATTAGGTACCATGCCAATGATATTGAAAATTTGATTGAGTAAATTTCTCTTTTTGTTTTAAGAAAAATGTTGTGGATCAATGTATTTATCATAAAATCAATGGGAGCAATTTTATATTTTCGGTGTTATATGTCGACAACATCTTATTGGCTAGTAGTGATATAGGCCTATTACATGAGACTAAGAAATTTCTTTCAAAATAATTTGTAATGAAAGATTTTAGTGAGGTATCTTTTGTGATAGGCATACAGATTCATCGTGATATATCACTTGGTATAGTTGGCTTATCATAGAAGGCATATGTTGAGATAATATTCAGCAAGTTTGGCATGCAAAATTGTGAATTTGGAGATGCACCATTGCAAAAATTAAAAGATTAAGTTTGCTTTATTGCCCAAAGAGTAACGTTTAAAAGAAACAAATGGAGGACATCCCTTATGCATTAGCTGTAGGGAGCTTATGTGTGCTTAGGTTTATTACATATGCAATTGGAATGCTTAGTAGATATTTTAATAATTCAAGCATGGATCACTAGAAAGCAACTAAAAGGGTAATTCAATACTTGTAAAGAATAAAAGACTAAATGCTCACATATTGGATGTCAAAAGATCTTGAGATTATTAGGCTCTTGGACTCCGATTTTGCTGCTTGCCTCAATAATAGGAGATTAATTTCACGTTATATTTTTATTTTAGTTGGGGGAGTTGTGTTATGGAAAAGCATTAAACAAACACTTCTAGTTTCCTCTACCATGAAAGCAAAATTTATTGCTTGCTATGAGGATTCCAATCAAGCAATATGGTTGCGGATTTTTATCACTGGAATTCAAGTCCTAGAGAGCATTGATGTATTATATTCCAAGAACGACAAAAGTTTATCAAAGTTTAAGCACATTGACATAAGTTTCTTGTTATGAGCAAAAGAGTTCAAAATCGCCATGTGTTAACTGAGTATGTTAGCACAGATCTCATGGTTGCATATATGCTCACTAAGGACTTACAACCTAAAGTGTTTAAGAAGTATGTAGCTCGTATGTGAGTGATTGGTCCTCGAGACATACTTTACTAGTGGGGGTTTGTTTGTTATGTATTTAATTTATTGGCACTTATTATGATCATATATTTTTTTATTGATGATTCTAAAAAATAAAATTGCATTTCTTTTAAATTGTGGTAATATATAAAGTTTGGAAAAACCATGCAGAGACTCATGTTTGAGTCATAAATTTGGACCAATTGAAAATTGGTATGATAAAGAATCAATTACATGAACTTTCCATGCTACACATCCGTACTTGATTTATGCTGTTGATAATATTAGTGTTTGTGACCATGGAAGGGTTCTATCGCGATAAAGGTGACGACTATCATGATTCTTTATTGATATTATTCAATGAACTAGATTGCTTTTTAAATGATATCCATAAAATTTGAAAACTATAGTTTGAGCTGATCATAAAGTTTATAATGTTTGATTTTTTTAGTGACTTATGTGGTCCAAGTGGGAGCTTATTAGAACTTTTTAAAAATTAATGGACCTACATAGATTATCAAACACACATTGTATAATTGCCAAATATAATGTTTGGACGATATATGTAAGGGTGATCAATAAAATAACATAACTGAGCTATTTACACATCTCTAGAAGCCCATAATTTTCGTTAGATCGTAATATTAAAGTGATGCGGCCAATTCATGGGTAGAGACCCAATAAGGACCCATGTAATTCTATTATTTTATGATCATAAATATTGAAATTCAAGTATTATATATAAATTATTGTCTCCACTCTAGATTCATTCTTCACTCTGAGCATCTCATCGCTGTGAGTTTTAACAGATAGTGAATATTGGACTTTGAAGCCTAATCCACTGCGTTCTTCCCTCAAATGGCTACATGTATGCTCTCAATCAAATTTCTACAACAGTTTGACATAAGATCTTTGCATATTCTGATTATCCAAATCCAACAGCATTCCCATCTAATATTCTAACTAGTGATAGAGTTTCAAAAGAAGAACCATCTTGAAACAATTTATATTTCTATTTCTACACTCGTTTCCCATTCCCAATTCTCCAAGCAAAGAAAAACATAAGCTCCTCCAAGCAAAAGAAGGCTTTAGGACAAGTTCCCACCCAAAACAAAACCATATGGGAAGTATTTTGCCTTATAAACTTGACTTGTAAGAGAGTTAGGAAATTATAGCAACTACCGACATTGTTTAGTGAGCAAGACCCCCATCGGATTTTGATTTTCTCATATGATCCCAACATATCCAATGAACACCATTAGATTTAACTTGGAAATTCTGCCAAGACTTTCTAATTATCTTACTTATATCTTGACATAATGTCTTCGGAAAAAGGAGAAGCACATTCATACCATAAGTCGGGATGTATTGTAAAATAGCTTTAATCAACACATCATTACCTACTTGAGATAGAAACTTAGTTCTCCAATTATTAATTCAACTCAAGTTCTATTTTTGATATGTTGAAAGGACTTGATCTTGGACGTTACCATTTTTGGTGTGTTGAAAGGTACTTGTCAAAATGTTTTGTTGGACAAATACTAGTAGTGGGTAACAGAAGTTCTTGAGTATGCATGCTTGTATTATTTTTTTTTTTTAAATATAGTTGACTTAGCCAAGTTATGTTTATGCCCTAAAGCATACTCATACAATTCTAGAATGTGATACAGTCTCGACCACTCTATAGAATCGACTTTACAAAACAATAGACTATCATCAGTAAGAAAAAATGACTCATTCTCAGTTCCCCACCAGCAATAGGTAGACTTGATATAACTCTATGCTACATTACATCCGATATAAGAGAACTTAAATCCTCAAACACAAATAATAAAGAGACAAGGTGAGAGTGGATCAGCTTGTCTTTGTCCGGGTGTATACACAATCTTTCCTTGTGGCTCATTGTTGACGGGAATTGAAGTCACTAAATTAATACATTTCATCATAATTTGAATCCACTTTTCAGCAAACTCTATCTTTCTCATAACTTCTTCTAAATACAGTTATTCAACTCTGTCATATGCTTTACTCATATCTATCTTAATAACCATATAACCATCCCTACCTCTTGTCAAGGAGCTCATAGTGTGCAAAGTTCCATACACAACAAGAATGTTATCAATAATTATTCTAGTAGATAGAAATGCACTTTTGTTTGGTGAGATGATACTAGGTAAGATGTGTTTTCAATGTTCATAAAAAAAATGTACAAAATGGTAGGATTTGAAGTTTTGGGGTATTTTATGTAATAATTTCACAAGAGGAGTGATTTATAGAAAGAAACCTTACATTTCATTACTGAGATTGTACTGAATATATACATTTTTGTATGAGATATTACAACAATAACTACAACTCTACAATCTTGACAGTGAATCTAAAAATGGAAATAAAGAACAAGATCAACTGTTGATTATGTAACAATAGAATTAGAGTGATCTAAGCAATCTAATGAGTTTTCTTTATGTGAGGAATATGTGCAATCAATAGGCTTAACAACCCCCAACAAGCTAATGAGGAGATTTTGAAGCATTAGCTTGTCTCTAAGAAGAATGAAACGGGCTAAGGTAAGGCCTCTGGTGAAGATGTATGCACAATAATCAGATGTAGGAATATATTTGATTTGAATATCATTGTTTAACATCGTATCTCAAATGAAGTGATAATTAACCTCAATATACTTGGTATGAGCATGAACTGTGGGATTAGAAGCCAAATCAATAGCACCAAGGTTGTCACACCATACAGTCGGGGGTGAAGAAAATGAAATTTTTAAGTTACAAAGAATCATCTTTAAACAATATAACTCAATTTTAACTAGTACTAGAGAGCGATACTCTACCTCTATAATGTTGCGAGATACAACACTTTTCCTTTTAGCACACCATGAGACAGGGCATGGACCAAGACAGACACCAAAACCAGTAGTAGACTTGGGGTCATCAAGAGAACCTACCCAATCTAAGTCACAATAAGTACGTAGTGTAAGAGAGCCATGAGAAAAGTGAAGTCCACGAGTAATGAAGCCCTTAGATATATGAGCACCCTCTTGGTTGTAGCCCAATGAGAGGTTGTGGAAGAATGAATGAACTATCACAACTGATTTACAGCATAAGCAATGTCAGGTCTTGTTAATGTGCAATATTGTAAGGCACCTACAATTTTTCTGTAGTCAGCGTCGTTAAGAAGGGAATCACCATCATGATGTGGTAACTTGTTGCTAGATCTAATAGGCGAGGAACAAGCCTTGGCTCCAACCATATTAGCTCGGTGTAGTATATCTAAGGTGTACTTCGATTGACTAACAAGAATTCCATTGTGATCCCTGTACTCCAAGAAAAAAAAAAAAAAAGCCTAGTTGCCTAAGTCTTTGATAGCAAAGTCTTTTTGAATAAGCTGAATCAATAGTGAAATATGTGACAAATGTGTGCCCGTGACAATTATGTCATCGACATACACAAGCAGCAAAATGTGAATGTCAGCTTGCTGAAAAATGAAGAGTGAGTGATCAACTTGCGACTCCTTGAAGCCAATGGAGAGCAAAACTTGTGAGAACTAAGTGTACCAAGCTTGATGAGCTTGTTTTAGTCCATAAATGAATTTTATTAGGCTACATACATAGTCTGAAAATTGAGGGTGTTTAAACCCTTGGGGTTGCTCCATGAAGACAATTTCTTGCAAAGTGAAAAGCAAGAAGGCATTGGAAATGTCCAATTGTTTAACTGGCCAATTGAAGTGAGTGGCAAGAGTCAAGATCACTCGAATGCTAGAGGGCTTAATCACTAGACTGAAGGTCTCAATGAAGTCAATTCCATCACATTGCTCAAATCCTTTAGCAACAAGTCTTGCTTTGTATCGATCAAGGTTACCATCTGACTTTTTTTTTTAACTTTGAAGACCCGTTTGCAATGAGTAACATTGTGGTGGGTGTGATGAGGACAAAGTACCCAAGTCTTATTTGCTTAAAGAGCATTGAATTCAACAGTCATGGCAACCCTCCATTCCTCAGATTTAATAGCTTGGGAAAAAGAAGTAGGTTCTTTAGAGAAAATGGTAGTGTGGAAGGTTATAAGGGGATGTTTAATGGAGTAGTAGAGATGGTAGTCAGGGAAGTTTTTGGGCTTGTAGGTTCCTGCTCTAGCTTGGATAACAATTGTGTGAGTGGATTGTGGGAGTAATGGTGTTGGTGTTGAAGTAGCAGGTGAGGTAGGGACTAATGTCGTGGGGAGAAGATTAGGATTAGTATAGTCCTGGGCAGAATTTGAAGTGGGGATGCTGGGTGAATTGGATGAGGGAATAGGGCTAGAGGGAGAGGGAGAAGGGGAGCTAAGAGGAAGAAGAGATAAGAGAGGGAGAAGAAACAATACCTGTAGAAGAGTCCTGGCTTAGTAGAATAAATGGCAAAGAAGCCTGATTCAGGTGGGACATTTTTGGTATGTGAGTCAAGCAAGGTTCCCAAAGTGAGAAGTTCAGCTTGGAAGGCTTCAAAAGACATGGGTTGATCTCGGGTGGCAGAGGAAAAATTGGTAATGAAGGGTGTGTAGGAGGGATGGAGGCCACTGGCAATAAAAGAGATAAGATCTTCATCTTCGATAGGCTTCCCCACAGTTGCAAGCTAATTTGCACATTGCTTGGCCAATTGAAGGTAGGCAGTGCATGATTTAGAGTCTTGACAAAGAATCTGCAATTATCTCTTTAAATGAGCTAAATGAGACCTAGATTGCAAGGCAAAGCGTGTAGCAAGAGAGGTGCAAGCTGGCCTTGAGGTATTGAGACCGTAAACTGTCGATAAAATCAGCTGTTGATTATGTAATGGTAGAATCAGAGTGATTTGAGAAATCTAATGAGATGTGTTTATGTGAGGAATCTGTGCAATCAATAGGCTAACATTTTATAGGAAATGATTTCTGAGATCATGAATTGTCTTCAGTAGAGTGTTATGTAGGGAATCACCAGTTTGATTCACAGTTTGTGGCATTCACCAGAAGAGAGCGAGCAAGTTCTAAATGCCAAGAAGACAAGTTAACTGGGTTATTTTTCACATCATAATAATGGTTGACAATGATATGCAGTTGGTACAATAAGAAAGAAACATGAAGAAGAAACTGGGAAACTGGTTGCTTCTGAGCAAGCCCAAGGAAGTTTGCAAGGTTGAGTTATGTATGGAATTTTCTGTACCTTATCCGTGGAATAGCTGACAGTTCCATCTCTTCAGATGCTTGTTGGAGCTTTCCGGGCAAAGAAAACTAAAACTGGGGTCCCTTTATGTGTAAACAACTGGACCAGAGGAAAGTAATAATAGAAATTTTAATTAGGTCAAGCTGGATCGCCCACAGTGCTGGTTTATGTTGGCCTTGGGCATACTTTACTCCATTTGGATCCACTTATTTGAGTGAGTTCCATATGGACTGCTGATCTACCTCCCCATTACTGAATCGGAATAGAGGTCAATTGTAATTGCTAATGCTACTGAAATTGTTTTATTTATGTGAATTATTAAAGAGGGCACGATCTACATGCAAAGAACAAGTTCCTTTCGTTGTATGCAAGAATGCCAATTTTTTTAATATCCTTAATTCTTTGACAGATCATGCATTTGATGGATTTTCTACGACCAATATTTTGGTTTGAGGTTATTTCCATGGGGAAAATGAATTTCTTCGAATTTTCTAGTTGATATGTTGTTAAAATTTCAGGCCTGTTCCTTCCAGCTGTTGTAAGCCCCATCCTTCACTCCTTTGAAGCATCTAAACAAGTTCCCCATCCTGCTTTAAGTGATGTGAGTATTTGGTTTTGCAATATGTTTCTTTTTTGCCCCTATCTCGGTTTCTTTTCTTCTTTGGATCTTGTTATATGGGCCGGTACTTGAATTTTATCTTTTTTTTTGGAATCGTTTTCGTCTAGAAAGTTGGAAACTCTCTTTCCTTTGTGTGGAGTTAGAACTTAATTCATTTTGTGACAAGTATTTAAAGAATTTAAGGTTAATATGCAGAAGCTTTGATTTATAATGACTGCCACGCCATTCATTGATAACTTGTCTCACTTAGAAACAGCTCATAGTTTGGCTGCTTTGAGGAGCCTTCTTTTGAAAGTATAAGCATCAATTGTACTATAGTTGGATGGACTGTTCTGCAAGGGATGCTTATGCCCCTTTATAGTTTACCGAGCATTAGCATTGGCTTCATCAAAGTCATTTTTAAAATTTGATGAAAAGTATATGTTTTCTATAAATCCAAAACCTCCCTAGCCATAACTCCACATTGAATTAGATATTAAATTCATCAAAATAATAATATAATATTATTTTTTTAATAATGATATTTTTATTCTTTTTTCATATTTTACAATTACACTAATCATATGTTAATCAATAATTTAATTTGATTCTTATATTATTATTACAAGACGGTTGGAGATAAAACGTGAATAAAAAAGACTGTTGGAGATTAAAGTGAATAAAAAATAGATTAGATGGATGAACGGTAGCCCTTTAAATTTGAAGAAACCTATACATTTACTGTAGCTCAAAGCTTTCCACTTATCTCTTTGGCTAATCCAATGCAACTCTATTTTGATAACATTCATTATATTTTATATTTGGCTAGGCTTTTGATGAAGCCAATGTCAATGCTCTTTACACTAACTATTCATTTCCTCAACCCTTTTCACTAGGCTTTCATTTTTTCCTCTCTTTCTCTTAACTAAAAATCTTCCTAATTTGGGTGCTTGCTTTCATATGGTCATCAACATGAGAAGATTGAAAGAGAAGGGAAGGTGGGAGAGAGAAATCTTACCAACCAGGTCAGAATTGATAGGCTAACTGCACATTCATGAAAAATTCAGCCTCATTGTGTCCTGTAGTTGTTTTTGCATGCCTTCCCTTCATGTTTATTGAAATAATAACAAGAGGGGGGTCAACTCAACTGGAAACTTTGTTCCATTTCTGACTGTGACTCTGCTGTGATCTGAATGCAATATATTAACAACTTTCACAATGATTGTATTTGTTTTCTGTCAATCTTAATTTTTTTTACAAATTGACATGACTTAAAGTTGAGTTTGAATATCAAAATCGTCTCGATTCATCCCATCTTATCATTATAATTTTCACAAATTTTTGCATAAAATATAATAAACAATTCAACTTTTTTAAATCTCAAAATAATAATATAATATTAAAAAATAATATTCTAACAATATTTTATTCAACTTTCAACTTTCATCTAAAACCATCTCATCTCATCTCACTATCCAAACTCCACTTGTTCTTTTTTGTTATTTTAAGATTATTTTTTTTATAGGTAAACAAAACTTTATTAATCAAATAATTAGGCAAAGCCCAATGCTTTAAGAAAATTCAAGTGTCATATCAAATCAGATTGTAAATTCTTTACTTAGCAATACTTTTTGTAGACCTAACACTTCTCTTTATTAATTGCTGCAATGCTTCCCACAGTTCTACAATATGTTGCTACTTTGAGAGTTGCTACTGCTCAGACACTGGAATTGGCTTGTGCACCATATATTCAAGAGCTAAAATCATACACACTTTTACCACAGACTAGACTAAAGATGAAACTTCATAATACATAAAAGATTACAGCAGACATCTGCAGCTGTTCTCTTCTCTTTAGTTCTCTTCTCTTCTTTGGTAAATAAGGATCTACCATACACTTCATTAATTAGCACCTTCACCCAAATTTGGCATGTTCCGATGGCTGAACCGTACATAATTGTACAGCTATATTGAATTCCTTTGCTAGAAGCCCCGATATCTTTCCATAAATAAACTTGGCTTAGATTAAAAAAGGAAAAATGAAAAGCCTTGCAGAGCTTAAAGAGCTAGCAGTAATATGCAAGCAATATACGTCCTTTTCTTTAGTGGAAACAGCTAATGTCAATGGACCCATCTTAGGGTGTACACTTTGAACTCTTTTAAGTCACGATCCCATCTTTCTTCAACTTCCTACTCCCCCATGGAACCACCTGCTTCAACCCCTTGTACATAGTTGCCTGCAATATCCAACATCTCAAATTGTTGTGCAATGTTGTTGACGCAAGGAAAACCATAACTCCAAAATCACAGGAAGGAACCATCATTTTGGACCATTTTCTTACTTGAAAAAGGGTAGCCAACATTTTAGCTGAATAACAATTTCCCCCTAAACCTACCCCTGTAAAAGCAACCTTTATAGTTTTATTTTAAAAAGTTCCCAGCCATGGTTGGGGAACCTCTATCAAAGGCTTGGGTCCAACTAGTAAGCCAGCAGGATGCATTTTTTTAGGCCTCCTTAACTTTAGCAAAATTTTTTATTTTATCTAATCTACTCATTACAATTTTTTTTAATTTTAATACAAAATATAATAAATAATTTAATTTTTTCAAATTTTAAAATAAAAATAATATTAAACAAATATAATCTTTTAATATTTTATTTAATTTACTAACTTTTATCTAATTATGAAAACAATGTCAAGGCCAAAAGTCTTGGCAGCTTTGTAAAACCACAGACCAAGATAAGAAAAATGCCATAAGAACTCAGAATCCAAAGTTTAATTTTTCTAGAAACATTGAACATGAAGTCATTCAAAACAGAAACGAGAAGGTAGATTGCACACTAAAGCATAAAAATGAACCAGAGCAAAAACGATTAAAAAACTTGAAAGAGAAAAACATACCCAGAAATGAGAGCGGGCATGGGAGAGATTGGATAAGCTTCCTGTCCTTCTAAACTTTGTCATCTTTACCTTTGTACTGTTGCCCTCTCCCACACTACTACCACCATCACTCTCTCTATCCAAGGAAGATGGAAAGACATGACTGCAGCCTCCAACCTCTCTTTTAGCTTTGAAAGTCTTACTGCCCCAAGAACCAAACCAGCCTCTCTCCTTGATACCTGATTTCTTGCTAGCAGTAATGGCTCCAAGCTGCCCTGATCTCTCGTGGCTGAAAGATCCATAGCACTCCCCAGAAGTGATTCTAAAGGAAGCAGACTGAAATCGAGACCTACCCACAAAAGGACCCTCCAAGACAGTGGTGGGGCAAGGCAATTTTGTATCGAAGAGCAACCTTGGAGGAAGTTCCAAGCACTTGGTGGTGAGGTTGGTGAGAGTGGTGCAGGGCCTGGGCTTGCCTGGTTCTTCTTCCCAGCGAAATGGGACCGAGGCCGAGGAGTGGAGTGGTGGGGTTTGCATCCCAGAAGGATCTGTTGACTGCATCATGGGTGGGACTGAAAGGAGTGGTAGCTTTAGAATGGAGCTTGCCTCCGACTCTGCCTCTCCCGCGGTTCCCATCTCTCTCTCTCTCTCTCTCTATGTGTGGGTGCTTTTCGGTGTTGTTTTTATATGGAGAAACGTGAGACAAGGGGGAAGGAGAAGGAAAGTAAGTCCTCGGGGACAAAAGGCTGTCCTGTTTAGCAATCCGTCGTGTTGGAGTGGTAAATGCTAGAAAGGGAGCACCCCTATATTATTATCATGAGCTCTCACGTATTCCTGTTCAAACTTCTAACGTGAATTGCGACAGGTCGTTTTCACTGTGTCATGCATTTTAGATTTATATGCAAATAAATTTTATTGGTAAGATGTCGACAAAACAGTACATTAGTAAGAAGAGTTTAAAAATCAAATATCATGTAAAAAGAGTCATCACATCAACTGCTAATAGAAGAACTCATATCTAAATAGATAGAGGAATTTTCAAAATATCCTCGGTGACTAAGCTTCGAATTGGATTAGAAATTCATTTTTATTCATCTTATTACGTCATTATAATTTTTTTAAATTTTATACAAAAATTAAAATATAATAAATAATTCTACTTTTTTAAATTTTAAGATAATAATATTAAAAAATAATATTTTATTCAACTCATCTAAAACAATTTCAACTCATCTCTGAATCTACACGAAATCAAATGAAATTTGAAATAAAGTATTGTTATAAATATGTAGTTTCATGATACTTTTTATCTATGCATACATTTTTTATATAAAACTTCTCTCTCTCTCTTTCTTCCTCATTTCATCTATATCTTTCTTATTACTTATTTCTATATTTTTGTTTTCATTTGTTCAATTTTTAATGAAGCAAATAAGAAATTTGGATAAGTTGTTACTGTTGTTGGATGGTGCTCTTGTGAAGGAGTGATTAATTAAAATAGAAAAATAGAATTTGATTAGTTATTTTAGATAAAAACATTTATATATATATATATGGGTGCTACGACCATAAATAGATTATATAAAAATAAATTTATAAATTGATGTACTTTTATGTGATCCTTCAGATTTATTTTATAATAAAAGTAACTTTATAATCTGACAGACCAAATCAAGTTACATTAGTTTGTGAGATTATTTTATATAATCTATTTGTGACTAGACAACCATTCTTATAACATTTTTAACAATCATATTTTAAAATGAGAGTATTTATATAAAGTTATTTTATTTTTTTTAGCTTATTTTACAAAAGTACTCATCATTTAAAACATAATTGTATAAAAGATTATAAAAAAGATTGTTTGTCTAGAGAGAGAGAGAACACGTTGTGACAAGATATTGGTAAAGATATAGAGAAAAAGCATCTATATCTTATGAGCTTATTATCAATCGTATACGTAAAGAACAATGTTGTAGACATAACCCAATACTAATTAAAAGAGATTATGGACAAAAAGTGAAGATTTTTGCAACTTCTTGCCACTTACGTTAGTTGAAGAATATAATTTGCAGTTTTTCATAGTTTGTATTAATACACAACATGAGTACTGTATAAAGTAGAAGGTGAAAATTATTAAAGTGTATTTTTCTCTTTGAAAATAATTTAGAATTTACAGCTCATGATTTCCAACCAATTAAAAGACAACATATAGCAGAAAAGGGATGTTAGTCCACCGTAAATTTAAGCACCAGAGTGGTCATACACGTAGCTGATTTGACAGAGTTTTTAGCATCGGATGCCCAACGTGAGAATTTCTTTTCAGTAGTAGTGTGACTTTTTTGACTTTTCTTGATCCCATCGATTTCCCTCCCAAACAAGTCATTCTTTCATCCTCACCAAACCAAACCCTAATGATCAGATATTGTTAAAACTTAAACGTGTTCTTGTAATCAAACACTACAATCTCCCTTCAAATCTTCTACTATTGGAAATATGTTCTTAAAACATATATTTACTCAAATAATTCATAAATTATTGCTTTTAACTGTAATTGTAAGAAAAATACTATTATGCCTACTTCATTTGACATCTCTATTTGACTGTAGTTTAAAATTTTTTTAACTTAATAATTAAGAAAATAATTTTAAATGTATTAATATATTTTTTATTTTTTAAAGATATTTAAATATATTAAAAAATCTTTAAAAACAATATTTTTTACGATAGACGGTACATCCCGCGGCAAAGATTGGGCGGCATACTAGTATCCGCACCCTAATTATAATAGGGTAACTTTGATAAACATGATTAATTATTATTATTTTACCAAAAGTGGAATGTGCATGGGATCTACCTCAATCTGACTTTAAGGTATTTATTATTCAACTACAAGACAAGGACTTTCAGTGAACAGTGATGTTATGATCGATCTTTCTCACATTCTATTAAGTTTAAAAAATTTATTGTTCTTTCAACCCAATTCATCCAAAGCACATAAAGAAGTTGGTGCAAATGGATTTATTTATGAAAAATGCTACTCTTCCTAATGGATTTTACCGCTTATTCTTACCGCTTTGATTTAAATATTTTTTTATTATTATTTTTTTTTACTTAATGATTAAGTAAGTATTTTTTAATAATATTTTAATTTTTTTTATTTTTAAAAAAATATTTAAATGTATTAAAAAAATAGATATAAAAAAATACAAAAAAAAAAAAACACAAAAATTTACACTATCGGTAACATGAGCGGTGGCTCCCAGCGGTGGGAGTAGCACCGCTCTTTATTTATATGGTCACATTGGAAGAAGCGAAGCTCCGCGCTTGCATTTGAATAGATTAAAACATGCATGCATGCATGTGAATCCACCGTCGCACCTAAATTATGAGTTATCCATGGTGGATGTACTCATCTAGCTGTTGATTGTGTTATTTCTTGACTTTTACACAAAACAGTAAGATAGAAGGTGAATCGATCGGACTTTTAGACAAAACATGAGTAAGATAGAAGATTTGCTAGCTTCCAAAATGTGGCTTGGTGGGGTAGCAAATCTTGTAGATCTAAGGCCAGGAAACTTCAAAGGGTGGTTGGTGCCTTTGACGTGTGGGAGCTTAATTTGGAGATGGGTGGCGTACGTGTGGTGTTCATGCACCAGTTTGGGTAGCACTTGGTGCACACGTGCTCATCATAAGGTGGTTACACTCCTAAGGTTGTAAATTGATAGTTTGAGAGTCCAATGATGGGTGGTGCGTCGTCAAAAGGTGGTCGGAAGGCTATAGATCAGCCATTTTTCCATGGAGGAAATTATGAAATAAAGGAAAAAAATACTAAAATGAATATGAACATAGAGAGGAAAGGAACATATAAGAGAAGGAAAGGAATGTATAGAAGATGTCCTTTCTAATGGAAAACAAAAGAAGAGGTTTGGATTTTGAGAAATGATATTAGTAATTTTGGAGTGTACAAATCTAGTGCATTCTCTTTGAAAAATATAGATAAATATGAAACCTACATTAAAAACTTAATTTTGCTAATGGTAGATCCCACATTTTTCACATTATTTAAGATTTATAAATTCATCTCGTTTATACAAATAATAATAAAAAACTATAAAATTTATTTTTACTCTTTGTAGAGTTATCTCTAGGGCTAAAACCGACAGGGTCAATGGGGTTTCGATGCAAAATCGACGCCGCACCAATGAGTTTTGGAAAAGCTTAGAACCAGTCAAATCAGTCAATTGGGGGAGAGATAATTGGTAGCCTTAGTCTCGGTGTGAATCAGTGCGGTTCATCGATCTGTCGTCAGCGTCTCTATGAAGGAGGAGGGGAGTAGCAAATTGTGCCGTCGGTGGAAAGAAGCGAACCTATAGAGGAGAAAACTAGAGGGAAGAAGAAGACGGAAGAAGAATAAGAAGAAGAAGGGAGATTATTAATCCCAGGCCGTTTCATCTAATTTTTCTTTTATAAAACTCATAACTAAAACTACGTCGGTACACTTACTTAAGTGAAACAATGTCATTTTATATAGGTATAATATAAAAAATATATATGTAATTGGCCGGTTCAATAATTTGGGTTTGGTTTAGATTGAAACTAAACCGATTAGTTTTCTTATTTTATATCGTTGGCTGACCAGTTTTCTGTCGATTTTGGACTCCAACGACTAATCTGCATTGACAACGGTTGATCCTATTGATTAATGTGAGGCCCTAGTTATCTCTCATTCACTATTATGAGCCACAAAATCAGATAGAAATCTTTATTTGAAAAGAAGCAAGTACAAAAATAGGTCAAATATATGTGCCTTGATGAAATTAATAGCAAGTATATTAAAAAGTAACTCAAGCTTTAATGATTGTAATTATTATTAAGTTATAAAAAGGTGACGATGACAACATAACTCTGGAAAGTAGGAAGAAGGAACAATGACACTGCAAACCAAATTAGCGCAATTTTTCATGTGAACTGTGCAAATCAGCAGAAAAATGATCACTGCTTGAGCACTCATGAGCAGCAAATAAAGAAGTGTACTTATATTTACACTGTAGTGAGTGGAGGTAGCTCGATCCAGCTAAGATACTCTTTCTGCCTACTGCTGCTTCTAATGTCAAAACAAACAAACAGACAAACGAAAGATCAAATCAATGCAAAACGTACGATACGATCATTTTCGACCATTAAACAAAGCATCAACCATGCCCATCGCACACCGCAGCAGCTTACACGATTTCTTTGTTGCAAGAGATTTTATTCATCATTTTACAAGTTATATATCATATTTATTTTTATTTTTTAAAATTATTTTTAGTTTTATTCTTGAAAACTAATTAAAATTTTCTATTCATCATCTATACATTATATATTTGGTAAGAAATAAAAATAAAAATAAAAATAAAAGATTATATGTAATGTGTAGAATGAAGATAATGAGAAGAATTTTTCATGTTTTAAATTAGGCTCTCTCTCTCTCTCTCTCAAACAAAATAAATGTAAACCTTCTCTCTAGAAAACCAACTGCTCTTTCGGTGGAGGACCCTCCTCTACTAACGTAGTATAAATCTAGTTTGTTTTTCATTTATATTCTTTTCTATTTTTTTATAGTTGGAGTATATATTGCTTTTTGGCTATTTATGCGATGCAAGTGCCCCACTCGTAGATTATTGCCGATCTACAATCTTTAAAAGTGGAATTTTAAACGGAATAGTGTGTGAGCCACACAAGTCGACTAAAGCTGCATGTATTGCTCACGCACAATCATACATTGTGCGTGTAAATAGTATACGTGCGGAACCACTCGACTCTCCATTCTCGGATCTTATAGAAACATCTTCTACTGCCCTTCTACCAGCGACGTGTGAGGCTTACGCTTGATATAGTACCATGGTGAACTACCAACGATCTTGTTGTTGCAATTCTAGATATCTGACTACGCTCCTGCTTTTCCTAATAAGGACATGGAGGTGTTAAATTTCTGAAACATGAACTTTTTCTTATTTCTGGAACATATTTTTACAATGAAAGAATTCACAAATAAATAGATACATGAGGTTAAGCTTTCTATGGTAACAAATAAAGTATGGAAAAAATGTACAATGGCTAATTCCTAAAATCATGGTGTTACTAATTTTGTTTTTGATTTGGTACTAAGTGTGATCCTGTCAATACTCCCCCTCAAGTTGGTGTATGGAGATCCGTAATGTCCAACTTGCATGAAAAATAATGAAAGAGTTCATGTCCTAATACTTTGGTAAAGATATCGGCAACTTGCTGATGGAAAGATGTATGAATGATTGTAAGGAAGCTTGACCGGATCTTATCATGGATGATGTGGCAGTCAATCTCAATATGTTTGGTGGTTCATGAAACACAGGATTGTGATCGGTGTGTAGAGCAGATTGATTGTCACAATGTAAGCTAATGGGTTCTGAATGAGGAACACCAAGATCAGTGAGGAGCTGTTTTGACCAGGTGAGTTCGCAAGTGGGGATGGCCATGGCGTCCCACTGTCATATTTAGCTTTAGAAGAAGAACGTCCCACTGTCATCTTTTTTTTTTTTTTTTTGTACGCAAGGAAATGGGGCTTGTGCCTGGCCGAATGAAGTATCTTGTGGTAGAGCGATGGGTGGTGGGACAGCTGACCCAATCCGAATCAGTGTAGGGAGTAACATGTAAACCACTGGAGAAGGAGAAAAAATGTCTTGTCCTGGACTGTCTTTGATGTAATGAAGAACATGAGTAGCAGCTTGCATGTGAGGAACACGAGGAGCATGCATAAATTGACTGAGAATATTCACTGCAAATACAATATCAGGACATGTGATAGTCAGGTAGATGAGACATCCAACAAGCTGTCAATAGGCACAAGGATTAGGAAAAAGAATGCCGTCGTGATTGGTGAGTTTCAAGTTTTGTTCCATGGGAAAATGGGCGATCCGGGCACCAAGTTTTCCACTATCAGATAAAATATTAAGAGCATATTTTCATTGATTGAGGAAGATGCCTTACGAAGAACGAGCAACTTCGAAACCAAGAAAATATTTGAGAGGGCCGAAATCTTTGGTTTTGAAGTGTGTGGAGAGAACGTCTTTCAAAACCTCAATTTGAGATAGATCATTGCCAGCAACCAAAATATCATCAAAATGGACGTGACCAATAGTGATATTGGTGGAAGTGACCAAGGTGAACAAAGAATGATCTTCTTGAGATTGAGAAAAACCTGTAGCAAGAAGCACAATGGTTAGTTTAAAAAACCAGTTGCGGGATGCTTATTTGAGGCCGTAGAGGGATTTGGGGAAACAGCAGACACGAGTCTCCCCCTTGGAACAATAACCGGGAGGAAGTGTCATGCATACTTCTTCATTAAGATCACCATGTAAAAAAACATTGTTGATGTTAAGTTGATGGATGATCTATTGTTGTGTGGCAACGATAGCCAACAAACACCGAACAATGGTCATTTTGGCAACGGGGGCAAAAGTCTCATGATAGTCAAGACCTTCAACTTGAGTGTAGCCTTTGGCTACTAACTGGGCTTTCTATCTTTCGATAGAGCCATTTGCTTTAAGCTTATTTTTAAATACCTATTTGCAACCAATGTGTTTCTTATCAGGAGGTAGTGACTCAAGTGTTCAAGTGGAATTGTCTTCAAGAGCATGGACTTCAGCAGACATAACTTCACGCCAATGGGAATGGTGAAGAGTAGTAGAATAATAGGAAGGTTCAACATAAGTGGTGAGGGCAGTCAAAAAATTAAGGTGAGAAGGTGAGAAACAAGAATATGAAAGAAAATCAGATAAAGGATGAGCAGTACTTAAGGGATGTGCAGCAAGTGAGGATGTCATGGGCTCCGTGTGTAGGGTCAGGCAAACATAATCTTGAAGATATGTTGGAAGGGTAGTTGTGCGGCGAGGGCGAAGAGAAGTGGGAGGAGGAGGTGGAGATGGATCTGGATTGCTAATGGAAAGAGTGGAAGAAGGGGATGGCAATGTAGGCTCAGGGACGGGGAGGGAGGTATGTGTATGATCAAGAATTTCCTGAAAGAGAAATTGTTGTTTATAGAAAGTGACATCATGAGAATAGAAGATGGCTTGAGTGTCGAGATTATAAAGTTTGTAAGCTTTATGAGTGCTAGGATAGCCAAGAAAGACACATTTAGAGGCACGAGGAGAAAATGTACCACGAAAAGCGTGGAAAGTTTGAGCATAAAAAAGGCAATCAAATACGCAAAGGTGATCATAGGTGGGGAAAGTGTTAAAGAGAAGTTCAAAAGGAGATTTATTTTAGAGAATACGGCTTGGTGTGTGGTTGATGAGATAGGCCGCGGTGCGTATGTATTCACCCCAAAAATTTAAAGGTAAATGGGCTTGAAAACGGAGACTGCGAGCAACATTCAGGAGGTGCCGGTGTTTCTGTTCCGCAACACCATTTTGTTGCAGAGTTTCAATACAAGTACATTCATGAATAATGCCATGATCATGGAGATAGGTTTGAAATTTATGGAAAAAAATTCTTGTCCATTATCAGTTCTAATTATTTTAATCATGGTGTTAAACTGATTTTGTATAAGTGCAAAGAAATGAATGAGATGGGTATAAGTCTCAGATTTATAACTCATAAGGTAGATTCAAGGACTGCATGAAAAATATCAACTATTGTAAGAAAGTAATGAGAACCGCATAGTGAAGAAGTATGATAACCTCCCCCCCCCCCCATATATCACATAAAATGTGATTAAAAGCAAAAGTACTTTTATTAGCATGAGAAGGAAAATGAGGATTATCTAAAAGACTAGGAATGATTAAGCAGGAAGGATGACCTAGGTGTTGGTGCCATAAGGTTTTATTTTCAGTAGTTTGGGCGAAGAGGGTCATAATGGGTTTGGGCTGGTACACATAAAGCCTATTACAAAGCTCACCCGCTCCAATCAGCCTCATCGAGTGTGAGTTTTGAAAAAAGAAACAATGCAAGAATGAGTAATAGTAAGCTGAGTGATTGGGAGAAGATTAAAAGTAAAGTGAATGACATAGAAGATATTTTACAAAATTAGGGTTGGAGTCAAATGCAAGTGCCGACACCTTCTATGCGAAGGGTGTGGCTTGTGGGTAATCTAACATGGCACTCAGGAGAGGAAAAAAAAAAATTAAGCTGAAGAGCGTTCGATTGTGGCACATGTGGTCGTTGGCACCACTATCCACGACCCAATCACAGTTGCTGTCGACAAAAAGGGAGGAGGAGATGTTACCCATGAAGTTGGCTGAGAAGGTGGTCGGAGTGAGCAAGTCAAGCAGCTGTTGGTAGAGATTCAGCGACAAACCAGGCACCGACAACGAGGGAGAGGAGATGCAGGCATTGTTCACGGTGGGCGACAAACCAAAGGGTGGTTTGTCGAGCAGAGAGGGCCGCAGCTTGGATCATGGTTCTCAGCCTGGTAGGTAGCCGATGATCCGCCAACAACGATCACGCAAGTGGCCGGGTTTTCCACATTCCAAGCATCGGAGGCTGGGCTTCACGGGATTGTGTCCGTGTGCGACGAAGGCTAGTGAATCCGAGGATGGTGGTCAAAGGTGGAGGAGACACTGCTGCTCTTCTTGAAAAAGAATAGAGAAAATTTTTGAGATGGGAGGAAGGGGTTCCATAGCAAAAATCTGTGTTCTAAGTTGTGAGAAGGAGTCATTGAGGCCAAGCAAAAATTGGTAAACACGTTCATCCTCTGCTTGTTGTTGCAATTCTTTGAGATCATTGCCTTGTTGTAAATGGCTAAGTTCATCCTAGATTTGTTTAATATAGTTGTAATACTCATGAACAGAATGAGTGTTTTGTTGTAGGGATGACAGTTCACGTTGGAGATGGTAGATATGGGCATTGTTGCCAATACAAAAATGAAATTGAAGATCGAGCCAGACTTCTCGAGGGTTGGTGTTTCAAGGGAATTGGCAATGGAGGGACTAATGGAGTTTAGAAACCGGATAAGGACCATGTCCGTTGTTTGATTCCATTGGGTGTAGCCTGCAGAGTTGGGGTCGGGTGGTGGAAGGGTGTCATTAACAAAACTTACTTTGTTCTTGGCATTAAGGGCACGGGTCATGGTTTTCTATCATTTTGAAAAATTATCCTCTGTAAGAAGGCCAAAAACAAGGATAAGACTAGGAGAATCAGAGGGATGTAGGAGGTATAGGGAGGAAGAGGGGTGGTGAGGGTTTAAAGAACAGGCCATGTAGGTGGTAGAGAGAGGATTGTGTTAGGCTGATGTTATGTTAAATTTATGAAACATGAACCTTTTTTTTTATTATTTCTAGAACATATTTTTACAATGAAAGAATTTACAAATAAATAGATACATGAGGCTAAGCTTTCTATGGTAACAAATAAAGTATGGAAAGAATGTACAATAATTAATTCCTAAAATCATGGTGTTGCTGATTTTGTTTTTGATTTAGTGCTAAGTGTGATCCTATCAATAGGAGGTGGTGTATGTGAAAATTTTCAACAAACGTGTCAAAATGGTTACTTGTGGTTGTTGCCTTTGACCACAACCTTTTAGTTCACTTTTTAGATAACTACAAACTAATGCAGTCCCCATCCATGACACGCCTAAGAACAAGAGCCCAAAACGGTGGTCCATTGCTTTTGTATTTTTAATTTTCTTTTAGCTGTTGCAAGTAGCGTAATGGACACATTTGTAACACTCCACCCCCTCATCTTCCATCTCTTTTTTTAATTTAATGCAATTTGTTTATAAAAAGTTAATATTTTTTATTTGATTTGGGTCAAGATCGAAATCACTCCTCTGATTTCACATCTAATTTTTGTATGATTATATGACAAAAATTTGAAGAAGAATTCTTCTTAAAAATACTTGAAATTGGAATGGTGGAAATATTAAAATTAAAAATCTGAAAAACAAAAAGATAATCGACAAAAGCCTAGAATATACTTAAAAAATAAAAATCTTATTTTTAATATCCTAAGCCACTAAAGATATACGTGTCTTTTTTTAAGTCCTCTTTTGGTTAACGTCGGCGTCTCTATGGGTGGGTTTTGTGTCTTAGCGGGAAAACAAAGACAAAAACTCTTTAGTTAATATCTTTTTTGTTGAAAGAAAAAAAGAAAACGGGATTTAAAATTATTGATCGAACCATATGTATACATCATTATAATTAAAAATATCTATTAAATAAGGTTAATTCAAATTACCTTAAATGTCTTGAGTGAGAGAAGCTCTCGCATCTAGAAAAAAGCTTCCAAACCCAGATCCACCGTGCCCACCCGCCGCGGGGGGGAGGGGGGGGGGCGCGGCTCCTCCCTCCCTCCACTCCTAATTTTTGTTCTGTTTTGTTTTTTTCTTTTTGTGTTTGTTTTCAGCTCCGATTTGAAGGAACACCCTTTGGTGTTCTCATCCAAACATTTTTCCTCTCTGTTTTCCTTCCTATAATGATTATCCTGGATCCATTTCCCACGATCCAAACAGTCTTCTCCCTCACGACATGTTGAGGGACCAAGCCAAAGCCACGGGAAGTGCACGGCTGAAGGAGCGCGATGATGAGCCACACGAGCCACTGGATCGCAGTGACCGATGGAAGATGGAGGTGGTCGGTACTTGTGCGAGGGTGGAGGGTAAATCTGAAATCCAGGTGGAGGTGGCCGATGGTGGGGAACGGGCTAGAGGGACGGCGAGAGGGACGCTGGGCACAGCCTTCTGGGCGATGCTCAAGCGAGATTGATGGGGGTAGGTGGTGGGAGAAGCTAAATGCAGTTGAGGGTTGATCCTTGTGTGGAAAGAGGCAGGGTCGCAGCGGCCATTGTTTTTTCTTCAGAGGTGGGCGGGTGCACGGGTGAAGATGGAAGGAAAACGGGGAAAAAAAGAAAAAGCAGCGGCTGAAAACTTTGGAGATAAACCCTAGCTACCCATCCACTGTTTGCAAACATGTTGGGTTTTTGTTTAGGCTGGGCCCTTGTGTTTCTTTAGTCCTTAGAGTTGGTGTTTTTTATTTAGGTTAAGTGTTTGTTTAGCCCATGTGTTGTTTAGGATGGGCCAAGGTGTTTTGACCCGAGTGAGGTGTTGAACTTCTAGATTGGACGTAATATGGGGCAAGAGCTGATCAAGAATAACGGGCGATGCTACGGTCAGTGGTTGTATGGCCGGCCTTTGTGGTCCATGCGAGAGCTGGGTGCTCGTGCCGCTTGGTACCGTGAAGCCGATGTTTGCGGTAGGCGTACCATCTGGGTTCATGTTGGTGCTTGTGGTTATGTTGGTTTTGTTGTGCTTTGTATTGTTTTTTTTTTGTAGGTTTAATTATTAATAAAGAAGAAATAGGCTAATGGACTTGATGTCCATACCAACAGTGTCCCATATTCCTCCTCTCTGAGAGAACGGAGGGGCTATTTAGTTTTATTTTTACAAAGCGCTTTCTCTTTTAAGAGATAGTTATTGGAGAAGTTAAGACAATGTCCGTTACAATGTGTGTGGGGATGCGCTAGAGTAGATGCGTAGTTTGAGTTATAGTCTGAATTTTCCTGTATTGATAAGTCACATTTGTAACTTCAATTTATTTGAATGAAATGAAGTTTGTTTCTATCAAAAATAAAAAAATAAAAAATTACCTTAATTGAGTGAAAGTTTCACAAGTCTTGAACTTTGCTTGTCTTAGAACCAACGTCAAATTATTGTGATTGCACATCTAAGTCACTTACGAGGCTACTCGAATCTCTTATAATAATTTTGCACTTCAAAATCAAGAGCTCAAGATGGTTGTTCTAGGAAATTGTAGAAAGAGAGAGAGTTTGTTCTGTATGTTCACTTTTTCACATTTTTAAAACTAACATACGTAAAACTCTCATTTAAAGAGTTTTCTAATGAGGTTTTTAATTAACTGCTTGTCTTTTCCACCCATATGGATACTACATGGGTCATAGGGTACCCATTACATTAATATCTAAATAGCCATAACAAAACAAAATAGAATAATCATATTTTGTGTAATTTCTTTGTGACTAAAATATTTCTCAATTTTGATTATGGATGTTGGATATAAAGTGAGCTAGGTCCAGCCCATTTATAGTCTATTACCAAAAGGAAATGATTTTATAAGACAAGTTGACTCAGGCACATAAAGGAAATGGCCTCATAAGATAAGTACGGCTCAATTACTCCAATGAAAGAAATAAATCTCTATAAAAAAAATAAAAAAAGGGAATCCCCTCAAATTGGAAGATACTGGACTATGCACAGAGACCCCTAAAATCTTCTCTCTTCAGTAGGATGGCATATTCTTCAACCTCCAGAAAATCTAATTTTCTTTATTGTATTGAGAAATAAGTGAGGCCATAAGATATTGTACAGTCATCAAGCTTAGTGGATCTTGCCACAAACAACCTGTAGATGTAGACTTCTATGTCGAACCACGTAAATTTTTGTGTCTCTCTTTACTTATATTTTATATATTTATTTACAGTTTATTCTCATGGATGAACGTTTGAGTGTTGTATCGACGTCCAAACCACCACTGTGGGATTTTTTACTGCATCATAAGGGCCTCAAACTACCATCGTGGCCCAGGGATGACTCTCTCCTCCCTTTTTGGCCTATCGTGCAAATTTATGAATTACAGTTGGTTTTGCCTGTCGGATAAACTTATTCTCTACATCGAAAGTGGGAGAAGGATGACTCCCCGGCTTATGAGATCGTTTCCAAAGAAGCATATAAGTTTCCTCTCAATTTTTTGCCTGTTATATTTATTTCGTTAATATTGTTGATGCAAGAGAGGAGGAAAATATGAGGGGAGCATGTGCAGGATACACAACGTGCACTGTGCACATGGGACGTGCATGATATACATGACGTGTACACCATGCATATAAGGTACACACTGTGCATGCCATGCAAAGTGGGCATGATGGGTGCACATCGCCTTGCACCCAGGGGCTCATGCTAGCAAGCATGAGGGCCCGCCACCTCTTCTGCATGACGTAGGTCAAGTTTGGCCGCCATGTCCGAAGGTCTAGACAAAGCCGGCGAGAGTTTTTAAGCCAGCTCCTCATCGGTCGCCCTAACCAAAAATCCACCGATCTCCCCCCTCGCACGCGGGAATGTCCTGACTTGCTTGTGGCGAAATGTAGTCTTTGTTGACAGCATTTGGCATGCCAACCATTTATGTTGCCAACCAGCACACCCCTGGCAAGAAACACCGACGAGGTTGGCATGTGTCCATGCTCCATCATAGGTACACCATGAGTAGTGAAAGCTGGGGGGTAAACCACCCGCAGAATGTATACTCACAATCGGCAGCATGGATGTATGGCCACCCACAAGCCCACTATGAAAGGCGACTGCGACCACCAACGATAGGTTCTGTTACCGGCAGGCTTCCACAAAAGTGAAAAATAGTGGGCAAGAGCTAAGCATTTCCACGGTCCTCGCCACCCCTATGGCCGGAAATGGTCTCACCAAAAGGGATTCCACCCTTGGTAATCAGGGACCCCCGCCGAGTTCAGCACCCCTTTGGTGAGCAACGATTCCTCACCGCCTCCTCACATATGATTCCTCGCTAGATCTCAACACACATGGGCACATAGACGAAGTTGCTTCAAACGAAGTCCATAGTGACAACACATTGGTCTATCATCGGTTTCTGCCACAACACCTATCGCCTAAAAGTTGTTGACAAGCACAGCGCTGCCATGTGCGTCAACTTGGTTTCAAACCGCTATTCATCAGTTGGAGGAGAGGCATGTAACCATTAGACCAATGTAGATCAAATAGTATACAGCTTGCTCGTGACGTCGCAGAAGCAACAGCCCCCTTAGGACACACTAGACCCCGCCAACGGTCACCACACGCCAAGACCAAGGTCACCAGTTACCATTCGAGAAGGCAAGACCATCTAGAACCACGCGACGCGAGGAGGCTGCCATACACACACCTGTGACATCTCAATGAGGCCAGTAAGCACGACGTCTAGCTCATCATCGGTTTTTGTTTCCACCATTGCATTCCCTGCCCACGGTGAGCTTGAAATTGTCAAGCAGGCCACCTTGACCCACTGGCAGTTTCTGTTGCCACCAAGGCATCCCTCGCCCTACAGTGAGCTCGAAAGTGCCGCACCCAAAACCAAGGTAGTGGACTCCTCCAAGGCAAGCAAACGTGGCAGCCAATCTATGTGGCGAACATTCCTAGCATGGTGCTCAACTGATTGTCGTGAGCATTCTACTATAGGCGAGAAACGATGATGGTGTCGAGCAAAGGCAAGAGCGGTTACCTCCTCTATGGCAAGTTATGCTCGGATTCTAGATTGGGAGACTACTATTCCCATCTTGCAAATATAGTGGCTTTGTCTTTTTTTGTTGTTGACCAATGCATTTGCATAATTTGCTCGCCCATCTTCACAGGGTTGTTTGGGGGTCTTGGGCTCGATGATCTCTCCTCACAAATGAATATGAAGGTCGCCACGGTCAAATGAAGCAAATGGAGACCCTTGTCTGGTGCATCAGCGTTTTCTATCACCACCATAAGTCCTATCTAGACCACACCATCAGTTGTAAAAGCTTTCCTAGTCATTAGTCGCAAAAGCTTTGCTAGTTGTCAGTAAAAAAAAAAATTCTGCCTACAACGTCAATGGACACAATTGGAATTGTGAGACCTTTTCTTCTAGTTCATTATTGTTGGGTACAGGTGACCAAACACCAAAGGCAAGTTGCTCCACTCTATGGTCACTTGACCTAAACTAGAAGACCTCCTGCCACAACCATTCCTTGTCAATATGAACTCTATTTTCGATGCCATAGAATGTTGCATTGCAGTCGTGAAATGCACGAACAAATCACGTTACTCACCCCATGAACCACCCATAGCGGGTAGAAAACAAGGCAATGGGCAAGAACAATAAACCAGTGGACGGAAGCCACGAGTAGAGAAAAGTGTTGCAGGCAACGGGCCTACCATGACTTATGATCAGCGTGTATAGATGGAGCAAGGCTCGAGAGAGTCATGCAACATGTGCGATGTTAGAAAAGAAGAATGTTGCAAGCAAGTAAAAGTAAGCAGTTAGGCTACACACAGTAACACAAACCGAACATAAAGACACACAACCGAGTTAAGAAGATATGGTACTATATAAAAAAAAGAGTTAAGAAGATACGTGAACAATGCTTTTCGCCCAATACTCCCACCGTTGACCACTCTACCTATTGCAACAGAGAGCCAAATGGCCTGGCGTAGCCTCTTTACTTACTCTCCATATTTATTTGTGCTAACCAAATTAATTTGTGAATGTGTCTTCCACGAAACTCCAAAAGATTCCACAAGAACCCTAATGGGTAAATAAGCTAGAATGTACTTTACTCGTTAGTCTTATCCATAAGCAAGTTCAAACAATCCACATCCTAAACAAAAGTCCCAAAGCATATAGACAGAACATGAAGGTTGCACAATGGCAATCAAACCCCATCAGACAGAAATATCAGGAACCATCCACTGAACCTAGAATGTTAGCTGTGGGGTCACCCTCGAACACCACATGGCACCTAAACTCCTTACCTTTACCTAAACAAAGGCACACACCAAGCAACAACACTCTTCTTGGGAAACATCACTCTTCCGAATGACATCAAAACTTGCCCCAAGCAACTAAAAGACTGTGTAGCCCTCAAGCCTCACCCAATGTCTCGGCCCTTGCTTGAGCACTGCAGGGATCGAATGCTAACCAAACATCAGGCCACTTGACTCACCACAGCCAAGTGCATCTCCTGCCATAGCAAAGCGGTAAAGCATCACTCCCTTTGTAGCAGCACTGTCAATCACACCTCCCGTCGTAACAATGCAATTGAGTACAACTCTTACAAAAGCAACACAATCAAGCATCTCCCATCGGGCTTAATTACACTCAAGCTATTAGGTTAGCCTCCCTCAATGCAGTCGAGCACCTCTCCCTCCAGCTTTAGCTCTACGCGAGCATACGGGTTGCCCCTCAACGTGGTCATGCATCTCCTTCAGCAAAGCCAAGTGCCCTCACACTTCACTTGGCAATCAAAGGACAATGACACTCCACTGAGTGCATCACTCCTCCCCCACAAAGCTGAGTGCCTTTGCTCGCGTTGGGCAATCAAAGGATGATGATATTCCCTTGAGTGCATCACTCCTTGCCCATAAAGTTGAGTGTCCTTGTACTTGCATTTGCTGATTAAAGGACGACAACACTCTTTTGAGTGCATCACTCATCGCCCATTAGTGTGGTTGAGCACATCTCCTGCCTAACTTAAAAGCTGGATGTCCTCGCACTCGCACTCGCACTCACACTTTGCGATCAAAGGATAATACCACTTGCTTGAGTGTAATCACTCGTAGCCCATTAGTGCGATCGAGCACATCTCCCATCTGCCATCAAAGTCGAGTATTCTCATACTTGCACTTGGCCATCAACACCAGTGCGATCGAGCATCCTCTTTAGCAACCACCGAGTATTGATACTCATGCCACAACTGTCTCATGTGGGTTACCTTCGAAAACGAGTCAACAGGACTTCCTAGAATGGACCTAGAGAGCCGACAGACTCCCTAACCATCTAAGTGCAAGTTACCACGAACACACCCTAACCTCCAAACAACAAATTGCTTCAAGGGGAAAGAAATCCACTAGCATTGACAAAAACAAAAACAGTTGCTAACTATAGAAATACGTGCTCATTGCTCACGATAAATAGTCGCATGCAACCATCTGAACGCTCGATCATCAAGAAAACTCTAGTGCAAACAAACTTCTTAGAGGCCCATCCTTGAAGGCCCTTATTATGAATTTCACAAATTCTCTAGCCTCAAAGATTTTCATTACTTTACACAACAATAGAAAACTAGAGACAAGTTCCTATAATTTATTTTTCTGTGGTTCTTCATACTATCCCAATCACGATTGACTTAAATATTTTCAAGACCTTCTTGTTGAACAAATCAACATTAAAAATCATGGGCATCTGTTAGATATAAATGATATGATTCCTTAACTAAAAATAAATACCATCAACTTATGTTATGATGTGCATTATATATACAAATTATAGTCATCCATTAAAGTTAATTTGGTAATTGTTTCAAGTAAATGTGTATTCACTAATTCATTTATTACGATATCAACAGACTATAATCTATGTAACAATTAGAAAATTAATATATAACATTAATGCAAGATTATATAATACATAATTAACTAAATTTATAAAATGTATTACAAACATAAAACAACTTGATATATCATTTAACTTAGGGTGTAAATACATGACACGACCCATTAATTTGGTATGAACATGACACGAAATTAACGGATTTGAGTTTGATATAAATGAGTTTAGATCAAAATGGATTGACCTAATAAGACATAATAAATAAACGGGACAATTGCAGGCTAACTTGCGAAACCCGCAATCAACTCATATAACACAAATAAATTCTATTTTTAAATTTTATAAACATTTGGTTTTAGATGTGTTTTTTTTATTAGGATGTAATATTGAATTAGTATTTAATAACTTAATATCTCAAACTATTGAGCTTTTTATTGGTTAATATATATGCAATTTTATTTTATGAAAATAGCAATTTTCTTTTATATTATTGGTTTGGATATTGATAATAAAATATTTTATCATGAATCTAATTGTAATTGTGAATGATTTTATACAATTATCTTTGTATTATAAGTGAAATTATATTAATGGGTTAAAAAATAATATATGGGTCAACTCAATCCATATATATGAAACAGGTTGAAATATGTTGAAACAGGTTAAATGGATTGTGTCTAGACTTATTAAACATGGTTAAGTGTGTCGTTTCGTCCCATTATTTAAATAGGCTGTGTTAGAATTTTTGGTTCTAATCTATTTAATTAAACCGGTTGTGTTCGGATTAACTCATATAATCTAATACTTATTACTTGACACAATATAAACACGATCTGCAAGCACGAATTGTCACCTAATATAACTTGTAATAAAATACAAAACTGAATATTCATAACAAATTACATAAAATATCTTCTATAAAAAGAATTATACAAATTATCTTATACACACCTTGGGAACATATTAAATACATTAAATAAGGTTATTATAAATAAATTAATAATATATAAATAAGTATATAAAATAAAACTAACATGTAATAAATATAACATATATATATAACACATATTACAAACTTCAAAACAAGCTCAAACGAGCCAAGTCGAGCTTATACAAACTTTATTCATGAGCCTAAACTAAGACAATGTGAGTTTACACGAGCTTAGGTCAGTAAATATTTGAACTAGTATCAATGTTTACGAACAATATCTCATTTATTAAATGATCTAAGTATATAAAATGTTCATTTGCAACAATAAACAAGATCTAAAGAGGAGAGCATTCAATGCTAAAGTGGTAAGGTATATCCCAAAAGTTAATGAAAACATGAAATAGAAAAGATGCGATTGGCAAGACCACTCAAAGAAATAAATACAAATATGCAAATATGTAAACATATATATATTTATTTATATAGTGTGTGCGTGAAGTAAAAGCCATGCACCTTGCTTGCATCATTAACAGTTTTCTAACGACAGGGTTAGCGAGTCATGAGCGGTTGAGAAAGATTGATGCTCTTAATAACTCAGTTTCGTTTGGTATTCAAACCCATCTCAATATATCATTACAATTTTTTTAAATTTTAATATTAAATATAATAAATAATTTAATTTTTTTAAAATTTAAAATGATAATAATATTAAAAAATAATATTCTAACAATATTTTATCATCTCAACTCAATTCAATTCAACATCCAAACGCAGCTGAAACCTCATCATAACTCCAACATGCGATATAAAAATAAAAATAAATATTTGGTCAATCAAATGATTTAATAAACTGACGTGGTTTAATACTATAAGTGACATTATAAAATTATTTTTACTATAAAATTATCTAATATCTCATATTGAACTACTTCAATTTATAAGTTTATTTCTATAAAATATCTTTATAGATGTAATACTTTTTAAAAAATAAAATAGATAACGGGTTAATTACTTTCTTCACGAGTTACGTACTACAATATTCTCTTTGTAAGATATTTTTCTCACTTTAAAAGTGTGCTAAAAATAAACTACCTTGAACATTAACTAAACCTTTCATAAAAATAGTAACTACTCGATAAATAATATATATATAAATGTATATATATTTATATATCACACTCATAAAATAATCAAAATTGAAAAATTTCTCATGATATAAATAAACATGTTTCTTCATATAATTCATTACTCCATTACAAAAACTAAAGCGTATATAAATAAAACACAAAAAATAAACAGGTAACGGGTCGAATAACTTGGATCCGGGCCATGTTCAAGGGACTACTAAAATAACAACTTTATAATTCAACAGGTGGATTTTGTCGATTAATGTAGTTTTGATATGCATCCGAAAATGAGCACTAAAATTATCTATTCCGGAGAATAATTCCTTTGATCAACTTCAGCTATTTTCCAATAAAAAAAAAAAAAAAAACTCAGCCTCTAAAATCATTTAGCTTACACGTGAAGCACAAGACGATGGAGTCGGCCCAAATCCCATTGGAGTATTGTCCTTCCTCTCTTACCTTGTTGAGTAAACCCCACGCCATCCTACACACAAATCATGCGTTGGCAGCTTTTGTATAATTAAAAAAGAAATGTTAGGTACAAGTTTTAAATTGATAAAATTTTATTTATAATCTTGAGTGTGAGATTATGTGTACAGTTTTAATGAGGATAAAATGAAAAAAAAAATTATTTTAAAAAAGATATTATTGTAATTAAATTTTTTTTAAACATAACTATATGGGCTTGTATAAGCAATCACATTTGGGGACTGTATGTAGATTAACTCAATAGATAAGCTTAATACAAGTCTTTTATAAAAAAATGAGTCTCACTAATAAAAAATATTTTTTTTTTTTTTTTTTTTACATTTTTCTAAGGTGTAATCCACTTTTTTGCAAAGGCTTGGGTGAGATTTATCTATCTAGGACTTATATAAGTTATTTCTCTAATTAGTATTTACTAACGACGTGATATAACCGTTACCCTATCACAACATGATGTCATATGATTAAAATTTTCTATATTATTATTAGTCCTTATATTTAACGTAACTTATTACGATAAGATGATAGTACCACGTGCTGTAATGTTAGTCACAAATTTACGGAGCATCTTGATTGGATAGAAATAGTGTAAGCCAACTAATCAAAAGAAAGGAACGTTACAAGTATTTTATGCTGGAGTGGATTAAATTACGGACCCATGCATGATTGTAAGGGATTTGGTGGGTCGAGACTCGAGATTATGGTGGTAGGTGGTGGAGGGAGGTTGCCATCTACAAAGGCCTGCATGGAGATGAGTGCATGTGGGAATAGACCCGATTTGATGTTAACCAAATTATATGAGCAAAGTGTTATATTTCCACATTATCAAGTTTTAACGTACTACAAAAGTTAACAATCATGGTGGTGGTTGGTGTAGAAGAGAGACTCAGTGATCTTGGAGAGAGATTCAGTGAAATAAACGTGTACGTATATGAAAATGCAAATTA
>QEOT01123783.1:0-45083 GCA_003123785.1 Pterocarya stenoptera
GTACTAGAACTTTAGTGGCATCACTGTTAAACTCACTGACAGATCAATGAATGCACCAAGGTGGTACTCTATGTATAGAAGAGGAAATTCTTCTACGGATCTCATGAGTATCAAGCAATCTTTTTGTAGAAGATTTAGCTTGGTTTGGATAGTGAGATGAGATAAAATGATTTGTGAACAGTAATGAAATGGTTTGAGTTAAGATTTTTATGGGATTTTTGTTGGGTTTGTGGAGCCTAGTTTATTGTTGTGGTGGCCCGACTTGATGACACAACCCGACAATGATTTGTTACGATTTTTTTAGTAGATTTTCAATGAGGTTTGGCACTGTTTTTGACTCAGGAAGTGCCAGACAAAAGGTTCACTTAAGCAAAACTCAGACAAAAAGTTCACTCGAGCAAAACTCAGACAGAAAGTTCACTCGAGTCTCACTCAACAATGTGTTAGAGTTTGCTCAATAGTCGCTTGCTTTGGCGCTCGAGCAAACACCAAACAGAGAGTTCACTCGATGTGCACTCAACACTCTGCTTGAGCGAATATTACAGAAAAGTGAAAATTAAGATTTCCGTCGTGTAACCTTATAAGTATACTTATTACGAACAGTATGTCCATAATGAATAGTAATATTTTGCCCTAAAGTGTATCTTGTAATTCCTCAGCATAATAAAATCTTCTGGAACTCTGTGGACGTAGACACATTGTCGAACCACATAAATTTGTATCGTGTGATTGATTGTTTATTTTTTGTTTACTTTTACTTTATTGTCATCATTTTTTGCAACCGTTTTGAGAAAAAAAAGAAAAAAAAAATTGAATAAAAATATTATAAAGTTAAAATCTTATTATGATATAAATTTTTAATATTATTTTTGTTTTAAAATTTAAAAAAGTTGAATTATTTTTTGTGTTTTATTTAGAAGTTTGGAGAAGTTGTAATGATTAGATAAAAAAGTTAAAAATTTTAAATTAAAAATTTTTATATTTGTAATGTTGGGATATATATTGATAAGATCATATAAGATAAAATGATATAAGATGAAATATCTTGATATCCAAGCCAAGTCTTAAATTGACACTGCAAGAATTCTCATTTTTTTTAGGAAAAGATGCGGTCAAAAAAAGTGTAAAATTCATGAGAAAATATATATTTCAAACCAATTTGTATTGTGGGAGACCCGTGGCATAAAACTGGTGAGAAAAAATTCTTTTTTCACCAACTCTTGGTTTCATGGGAAAAGCTAACCTTTTTGCCATGACATGAACGGTGGATAAAGCATTTTAATTTCATGGCAAATAAGTTCACTAACCACAACTCATCGTGTGTAATAATGTTGTTATCCATAAAAGTAGTTCATGAAAAAAAAATACTATATCTATAAATCGACTTCGTGGCAAAAGTAATATCTTTTAAGTTTTGCCCACCAATTTGTATCATATATAATCCTCAAACTGTACATATGATCACAAGAGTTTTCCTGCTACACGATCCGTCATGTCGCTTTTCATATTTTTTAAATATATTTAAATATTTTTACAAAAATATATATCAATACATTTAAAATCACTTTCTTAATTAAAAAAAAAAAATTACTCAACGATATACTGTAGCGGTTAAGTATGGGCAGCAATATCTTTTCTCTTATAATTAAGCATATGATTTAGACCATTGAAATAAGGCAAATCGGTTTCTATTATATTCCTGCTTATGACGTGATCTATTACCTCACTTTTTGTTCTTTTTTGGTGAGGAGATCATCATCAATGACCTATAGTTTCAAAAGATCTACTGATCTGCATACCATTTCAAGGATATTATTTGTCAAAGACGTCCAGTACCGGTTTGGAATTTTAAATACAGAACCAGTCCGCCGCCTGCTTCTTAATGAGGGGATACAATAAGACACAAGAAAAAAAAAACTCCATGTCATAATATAAAAATTAAAAATTGACCAGAAAAGGAAAGAAATTAAACTCCATATCTGAAAACAAATAATATCTCAACAAGATCTCTTAAATCGTTGCTCTATAAAAAGGGCATCGATCTTTGTTAACTATTACAACATCACGTACGTACCATCGAGTTATACTCTACATAAGATAATGGCAGAAGATCATGAGGTGGTGGTATTTGGTGCTTGGCCAAGCCCTTATAGTCGCAGAGTAGAGGCTGCTCTTAAACTGAAAGGAGTGCCCTACAAATACATTGATGAAGATTTAGGCAAAAAGAGTCCTTCGCTTCTCAAATACAACCCCATCCACAAGAAGATTCCCGTCCTCGTACACAATGGAAAGCCTATCGTGGAGTCCCTTGTTATTCTTGAATACATTGATGAAACTTGGCAGGAGGGCTATCCCTTACTCATGCCCAAAGATCCTTATCAGAGATCCCTTGCACGTTTCTGGGCCACGTTCATTGACGACAAGGTACGTAATAATATTTCTCTAATTATATAGCTTCATTAAATTATGATGGCCTGCACAATTCATTATTAGTTTTCATGGCAGTTTGAGTCCGTCCCAGATCAGATCAAATTATCTATCTTCATCTTCTAAAAACAAGTCATACAACTAATTGAAGAAGTGAAATGAAGAAAAAGTACTGCAGATAATAACAAACTTGCGTTTTTTTTTTTGTTTTTTCAGTGCAGGCCTGCGATACTGAAAGCTTGCTGGGGCGAAGAGAAAGAGCGTGAGAAGGCTGGGGAAGAAGTAGCAGAACTACTAAAATTACTGGAGAAGGAGCTCAAGGAGAAGAGATTCTTTGGAGGAGAGAATATAGGAATGGTAGACATTGCTGCAAACATCATAGGCTTCTCGCTTGGAGCTTATGAAGAAGCTTCTGGGGTAAAGTTAATGACAAGAGAGAAATTTCCTAAACTCTGCAACTGGAGGGATGAGTTTATGAGCAACAGTGCTGCTATCAAGGAAGATGCACCTCCCAGAGAGGAACTCATTTCCTTTCTACGAAATTACTTTCGTAATAATAAAATAAATATATAAGGCTTCCCGGCCAATAAATCGACGAATATTATAGGCGTACGTCTAGTGCATAATAATTAATAATCGTGCACCAATGTAATAAATACGCTTGATTTCTCGTGTTCAAGTTTGTAATTTCAAAATTTTAATTTGTTTATCGTAAGTGTTGGATTTTGTTTAATTAATTTGGAATCGTTCGTATAAATAATTGCCTTCATGAATGTTCTTAATTATTTGCTCCATCACCCGCCCGGTGCTTTTGCAGCAAGCAAGGTCGCGGAATGATCCTCCAACTTATGACTTCTTTTTTTCTTTCCTGATAGGAAAACAAGAATTTCATTCATATTAGGGCTGTACAGGATCTGTCCAAACCGGCTAGAAACCAATCAAACCAGCCGCTAGAGCACAGAATCGGCCGAAACTAGTAGAGAACTGGTCAACATGTGGCAGAAAATAGAGAAAACCGATAACAGCAGGTTCGGTGCCGGTTTGAACATGGTTCAAACCGTTGAACTGACCGATTAAAGAAATTATATTTTTTTTATATATTCTGTATTCAAAAAAGACATCGGTCTACTTAAGTTTAAGTAGAACAGCGTTGTTTTAAACCTGTAGTTGTGTTTTAAATAGAACTGAAATGACTCATTCCTTTTCTCTCATACGTAGGCATCGATTTTGCCCAAAAACCGTGCCAAATTGGTCGGTTTTCACCCTAATTCATATGAGATAAACGATTACAGATAATTATCAAACCAAATAGTTTGAGAAAAAAAAAATATGGAATAACATCCCACCACATTTCAATGTTATCAACACCCCATGCATGCCTAGCTAACATATGAGCAACACTATTCCCCTCTCGACAAACATGAATAAAAGAACATGTTATAAAGCAAGTCTTAAGTCGTGAAACCTCTACATACAACACTACCATAACTGAATCATCCATGTTATCCTGCTGAAGAGATTCCACCAACATCAAACAATCACTTTTCCACTATAATATCTGATATACCCCTACTTGAACAGAGTTGTAGTTCTTGAAAAACAGCTAGGAGTTCAACAATTTCTAAGTTCTCAACATCATTTTCAGCCTTCCTAGCAACCATAATCACATTCTCTGTAGCATCGCAGAGAAGGTCTCCAATACCAATTTTATGAAGATCCTCAAACAAAGCCTCATCAATATTCAGCTTCAACACATTTTCAGGAGGAGGTTTCCAACTAAACTGATCTCTCATCTGAATCCGAGTCTTCCCTCTAACTTCTTTAAAGTTCTTCATAAGGCATAAAGCATGTTTTGCCTTTACACTCAAAGTCTATGCTCAAATTCCTTTGTATTCCGGAAAAAAAAAAAAAAAAAAAAAAAAAAAAAAAAAAAAAATCCAACTTATGACTTCTTCTTCTATTATAAAACAGCTAAAATATTAAACCCAAGATTTCCGATGATTCCAATTGCATCAATGATCACAATAGTCTTCCACATCGCCCACCATAGGTGCAGTTTAGATAGTGAGATGAAATGAGATGGTTTTAATATTATTATTATTTTGAAATTTAAAAAAATTAAATTATTTATTATATTTTGTATGAAAATTTAAAAAATTTGTAATGATAAGATGAAATAAAACACTTTCACTATCCAAACAAGGCCTAGTCTTCGATTAAAATTTTGGCTTCTTTTACTTTTAGTTTAAGAACTTTTAGGTTTTAATGTTTTAAATTTTTAGTTTTCTTTTTATATTTGGTTTTTTTAGTTTTTTTCTTCTTTTTTTAATTTTTTATAAATTTCTTTCACTTTTTCATAGTATGTTTAAGTTTTATAATTTTTAATACAAGCGAAGCACATGTGCCCTATCAAAGTAGGCCTGTGCATGAAAGTTGCTGAACCGGTCCGGCTGCAAGACCCGACCCGACCCATAAAAACGGTTTGAACAAACTTGCGGGTCGAACCCGCTAAATTAATTTTTCATATTAATTCTAGATTATCTTTTCTTTTTTTTTTTTTTAAATGCACGAATTTTGTGAAATTTATATAAGTTGACTTTTGGGCGGAGCTTGTACGTCAGTTCTATTCTTGTCATTTTGGTATTAACATGTTAGACAAAATTAGACGAAGAAGAGAGAGGTTGGGGGACGGGAAGGGAAATCTACATCGAGCTACGAAACGTCGCAGGACAAACATAGACGAAAACGACGACGGAGCCGGACAAACATTGCCGGCTTTTTGTGGTGCCGTACGTCGCCTCCCATTCCAAGACGTCGACGTCTTGATCACCATCAAAAGCAATTCTGTCCTATAATTCTTTATTCCTCGAGACAGGTATTTCTATGTCCGTTGATTCCCTTTCACTTCAATTCGATCCCCATCCTCTTTCCAAGTTCGTGTGAATCTCATATGCTCTACTCATTCAAGAGCCGTGTTCTCCTAAACGTGCCGCTTTTGTTCTTTGTATAATGTATGTGATTATTGTTTCAGCTTTTTTAGGGCTGCGATCAGACCTGGCTCTTCGAGTTGCTGGTTGAGAATTATGTGATTTTTTAATTTATTCCTGGGTTTGTTCATGATTTAATTCTCTATTGTGTAATTATAGATTATCGAGGTGAAACTTAGCGCCTGGGTTCTCTGCCATTGGAGGGGAGGTGAATCTATGAAATTCTCTTTTATCATATATTGGGAAATCAATGAATAGAGTAGGCTTTTCATAATTCAACGAAGAAATAGACAATTGGCAATTATCTTAGCCTCACTCGTTTCCCTTGTATATATATGAATTATTTTTTAAAACAGTGGTTTAGAGTGGTTCATGTAGCCCATCCACGTAATCCATATGTTGGCCAATGGAATTGGATTAGGCTTGGTTCAGTTGAGACCTCCTCATTTGGCAAGCAAGGTTGCTTTAATTGTATCATGTAACGATATGTTTTGTTTTGTCAAATTTCCTTGGATGCTTGTGTGATCTCTGCTAGTGGGTTTCTGCTTTCGGTACCATCAAGTGGTTAGCTTAGCTGGTGTTTGTAAGATACATAGTGTTGGCTTGTTTCTTGATTGCTAAAGTTTTTGAGATAACAGTTTACCGAACTGTGATTCGTTAATCCTGCCACAGCGGAGAAGTTTCCTTTATGTATGTAGGTAAATTACCATTGGAGTATAGATTTTTGGATCTCTAACTTTTTCTTTTATTAACCTAATCTCCCGTCTATTATGCTATTATCCTTCTATTTTTTATGTCTATGTTAAACTAATATTCAATTTCACTCTATTGCATCGTAATGTTAAGAAGATTTTATTGTCTCTGTGTATCATTGCTAAAATTATTTACCATGAATTTGTGTGAGGAAATTTCCTTCATTTAAATTGTTTATTTGTTAATTCATCTTTTATCTTTCAGGGTCAATGGCTTCTTCTGCAGACTCATGGATGAAGGAATATAATGAAGCAGTAAAACTTGCTGATGATATCAATGGAATGATATCTGAACGGAGTTCATTGCCTGCATCAGGACCAGACGCTCAGCGTCATGCATCTGTGATAAGAAGGAAGATCACGATTTTAGGGACCAGACTTGATAGTTTACAGTCCCTTTTGTTGAAGCTCCCTGGAAAGCAGCCAATGTAAGATTTCTTTATTTATTGTATCTAATCTTTTATGAAAAGGAATGGTTTCACCACAAATTTGATTTAGGAGGAAAAATGTTGTCTTGCATGTCTTCCTTGTTGATAAGTCTTCCAAATCTCATTTGTTTTCTGATCAAAAGCAGGGCACTACATCAAACTTTGGACCCTGTATTGGGGCAAAAAAGATTGTATATTGGCAGTGTATGTGAATACAGGTTTATGTTTGTAAGATATTTTTTCTTTTTCAAATTAAAAGAACTGAAGAAAAAATTACAAAGATCATGCATCCTAGTACTCGAGCACAACATGGACATCATATGGAGGTAAAAGAAGTAAAAGAAGTAACTGAAAACAGCTAACTGGTTGATACTTTTGCTGTATAATAGAAGTCTCACCTCTTAACTGCTGGGCACTGGATTTTGTGGTCTTGGGAAAGTTCATGACTTGAACTGCTGGTTTTCATGTTCTACCATGAAGTCAAATTGGGGGGATGGTGAGACTCGGAAGAGGTGGTTTTAAATATCTGGGTTTTCCTTTATAAATCTTCACTATATCCTTCTTCTATTAGTTGCCTGCAGTCTGTACCCATGATAAACAAAGTTTATGTTTAGTGAATCCAATCCTCGATGTTTTATCCAAACAGATTTGAGGTTGCAGATTTTAGCCTTTGTAGGTAAGAATTTTTATGTCTGTATCTTGTTGGTACACCTGCTCTTCACTGTTGGAGTGAAAAGTATACTCCAATATTTGCTTATCAGTTGCTTGGGTTGGCGTTCCAGAGAAGCTTTCTCGTTTTTTTTTTTTTTTTAATAAGAGAGAGGCTTTCTGGTTGTTGTTACCTAAAGTTTATTGATCTGCTTGTGGTGATACACAGATCGGAGAAGGAGATGAATCGTCGTAAGGACATGCATGCAAGTTTGAGGTCAAAAGTTAATCAGATGGCTTCAACATTGAACATGTCAAACTTTGCGAACAGGGACAGCTTACTTGGCCCAGAAGTAAAGCTAGCCGATGCCTTGAGCAGAACAGTTGGCCTGGACAACTCTGGCCTTGTTGGGCTTCAACGACAGGTCATGAAAGGCAAGTTGCTAATCAGTTATTGAGGAAAATACTTTCCTATGGTATGTTGTATAGCCTATGTTTCTGCAATGTTGATTTTTTATGTTGTATGCTCTTGAAGCAGAGCAAGATGAGGGTCTTGGGAAGTTGGAGGAGACCGTCTTAAGTACAAAGCACATTGCATTAGCAGTCAATGAAGAACTTGACCTACACACTAGACTGATTGTATGTGGTTTCTCCTGCCTTATTGATTTGTTTAGTTACCTTACATTTCTTTTTTGTTCGTCTTTGAGTGTTTTAGAATTAAATAGTTGGTGATACTGTGTTGCCGTGAATATTCAATTCCTTGCTCTTTCATTTTGCAGGATGACTTGGACCAACATGTTGATGTTACAGACAGTAGGTTACGGGTAATACACTCAGTCTCTACTTCTAACTGGCAACCAAAACCCTTCTTTAGCAAGTGACATAATTGCAAAATGTAACAACAGAATAAAATAATTTTCGTAACTGCCTTTGTTAAACTGAGGTTATTGTAGATAGCTATCTTCACATACAATATATATATGTATGTATGTATGTATGTATGTAGTACTTAGGTGGGTGAATTTTAACCATGTTTCTTTTGTTGTCTCTACCATTGTCAAAACAGCGGGTTCAGAAGCATTTGGCCATTTTGAATAAGCGAACCAAGGGTAGTTGCTCTTGCGTGTGCATGCTCTTGTCAGTTATTTGGATCGTGGTTCTAGTTGCTGTCATATGGTTGTTGATAAAATATCTGTAATAACAATGGCAAGCCCTGCCACGTCTCTTTGTTATGACGCGAATCAGGTTTAATTGTTCATATGATGGTTCTAACAAAATAGTTGGCTTCTTGTAACTTTTTTTTTTTTTTTTTTTATGGAAGCTTCTTGTACTTTGGTTCTTTGTTTGTGAAACAGAATGTCTGAGGTGTTAAGATACTTTCTAACTTTCTTCTGTAATCGGCTAATATATATATAAATATATACACACACACACATATACATATACCTATACAGGTGGCTCTACTCCCACCGCTGGAGGCTCCTGCTAGTTAATTGTGATTTCTTTCATATTTTTTTTACATGTATTTTTTTAACACTTTTAAATATATATTTTTTTAAGAAAATTTACAATATTATTAAAAAATATTTACTTAATTATTAAGTAAAAAAATAAAAATAAAATCCAGCGGTAGGTTCCCGCGGGAGCAATAGCTTTTTCCATACATATACACTACACCTTTTGTCGTATTAGTGACAGCCATGGCTTTCCTGTTCACCCGTGAGATCATGCAGCAGGTATATCATTTGATCCTATTGCTCTTTGGTATTTGCACAATTTACCAGAACAGTGATGGTTATGGTAAATTGATGCACAATAAATCACTAGAGGTTGGCTCAAGTAGTAAAAGCCCTGAGCTTGGAGGTATGCTCTCCCTAGGTCTAAGATTTAAATTTTCTTGGATGCAAACAATTTCTAGAGGCTATTGGACGGAGGGATTTTTCTCTTAAATTACCCGAGGTGTACTTTCAAGAAATTTCTTGCCGAAGGCATGTGCACCCTGGAATCACTCGAGACGCTAATCTTGAACACCCGGTGCCAATCAAAAAAACACTGATGCACAATATATGATGTCCGACGCTGTAGTAATCAGCACATGCAATACTTTTTGTTCACTTTTTGTTCTGCAGTTATAGGATAAGTATCCTTCTCAACAGAACTTTTACACTTCGTACAAGTATAAATAGTTCCAGAAAGTGCTTCTTTGATGAAGCTCGTTTCGATTATGAGCTGAAAAAGTTGTCATTCGGTTTTCTCTTATGGGGATTCCATCTCAGTAACCGCCACTCGAAGCCATCCTTCTCAGGCCAACATGAGCGTTTCCGTCTTGCTTCGTTGAGCAGTTCTTCGCCTTTGGATTTGTCATTGGTTAGAGTTGCTAATCACCACTAATGTGTGCGGTATGATTACGATTATAGATGGCTGGCATTATTAGTGTGATGGTCGATCGAAATCAGACTAGAACCAAGTGCAAGGTGGTCCATAATCACTCTTATTTGCAACGTTCTTGATATATAATCATGTGTTATGCTACTAATAAAACTATTTAGTTCTTCCCTTTTCATAAAACTTGATTTTGAAACAATATTATTATAGACTAATGTACTGTTGCAAATGGTTTGCCCTTTTTGAGATTTTGGCGCGTGGTTCTAAATTTATCTATAAATCTCTATATATTGTTTTGTGAATGGTGATCAAATTAATATTTTTCAAGACAAAAAAACTACATTTTGCATCCTCCAATTCTTATCCCTTTTACGAGCCAATACGTACGTACCCAAACTACTAGATACCTTTGATCACAAGTTGCAACTTCAAACTACTATTTTTCTTCATATTATAGCACCCTCCCTCCAATTATTGACGGTTGAAAATGGTAAAAAAGCGATAATGTAATACATATTTGATAATAAGATTATAACATGGTGGTAATACCCCTCTCACTGACAACGCTTTCTTCTCTCTAGAAAGAGAAGTTCTTCCTTCTCTCTTGAAAGCCCAAATCACTCTGAATGCCTCCGCCGGAGAGAAATGTAAGAGTTGTGTGAATATGCTTTCATGGTTGTGTTTTTTTTCTCTCCTCCCCTCTACCGGTTAGGTTTTCGTCAGATCTATTGCACTTTGGCCACCATCAGTCGACACGCACCCCACCATGTAACCCTACTACCGCCGATCTACTGGGATGACGCGGAACCGCGCCAAAAATCTCGGTGCGGCTTGCTTCCACGCATGGTCTTTAAGTGCCGCCGCGCCCCGACGACTTCATCGGCTACACACACCCTACCAACAGATTCCTCACCTTACGATCTTCCAGATCTACCCCACCTCACCTCCCAACCATTGGCACGTGGCCTCCATGCACCACCAAAGAGGCGCGAGAAGATAGATAATCCGCTGCAAATCAGTCCATCTGATGTCGGTCTTTCTACTATGTTATCGTTTTCCCTAAGCAATGATCTTGAAAAAGGGACTACGGATCTCTCAAAAAAATATCTCAAGATAACAAACTGCAATACACTCACATCTTACACCGCCTCCAGCGGTGGCTTACCTAAAAACCATCTTTTAAGATGGCACCCTTTTTGTAGGACATGAGTGGGGACTAAGAAATTGGTCTCAAAACCTGTTTTATTTTTCTTTTTTCCACCACTTTTGCACTATGATTATTGTATTGGGGTGTTTGTTGAGGAACCTCATCCCCTTCTCATGTATCATCTTTTCCTTTTCTAACGAAACTTGCTTGCTTAGGAAAAAAAAAGATTATAATATGGTGATTTCTCTCAACTCTCTCTCTCTAGGATGAGTTCTCTCTACTTTTCATGTGGGTTGCTCCCCTCTTAGTAGAATTCCCCTCCAAACCTCCTCAGATACCCATCAAACATCCAGACTTCACAACTCTCCCCTAACTCCCAAGTGCATCCAACCTTCATAACTCTCATAAAACACTTCCAGCCTCTTCAGTATACCTCCACCACAAAGACCTTCAGCACACACCTTTCAAACATGTCATCACAACAATCTGACATTTACAAGCTTATAAGGCAAGCAGAAGCTTTAACATGGAGTGATCTCCAACTTGAACTAGAGGTAGGCCCTGTCAATCACTTTTCCAATTTAACTCTGGTAGGGAAGTTGATATCCTCAAAACCCTTGAACAAACACACTTTCCATGCAACAATAAAAGCTTTTTGGAGCTTTATCTTGGGTCTCGTAATTGAGAATATAGACATCAATACCTTCCTATTTACATTTTCAAACCAACAAGATAATGAGAGGGTTCTAGCCACCCGTCCATGGAATTTTAAGGGATATCATTAGGTACTAAGGCACTGGCTTCCAGGGCTCAGTATACATGAAGTAGCTCTGAACTATCTAGTTTTTTGGCTTCAAATCCATGGACTCCCCATGGAAATGCTCACAATCCGTAATGCTAAGAAAATAGGACAAGTTCTAGGAAACCTCATTGAAGTAGACAAAGTTTCTATATTTGGTGAGTACTTAGAAGATATCTGCATATGAATGTGGAAATCAACGTCAAAAAACCTCTTCCAGAAGGTTTTGATCTGGCAAGGCCAAACCGTGAACTGAAGAAGATATTGATCAAATATGAAAGGCTTTCAGAATTCTGTTATGCTTGTGGATGTCTATGACACTTAGCTCAAGCTTGCCCTCTATTTTCTGTTGTACCCGAAATCTCTCAATATGGGCCATGGATGAGGGCTAAAATTACCACCTTTGGTAGACGTAATGAAAGCCAAATTCCTCAAAGAACCCCATTGTCCCCAATCTGCATCAAAGAAGAAGCTGCAGTCCAGCCATATGTTAACCAACCATCTGTGAGAAATCATCTCCAAAAAGGAAAAGAAAAAATGTTCGTGGAAATGGGTTCATGCTACTCTATCGAGGAACACCAGAATAATGTTATACAAATAGTTGCAGGAATCCCATGATGGAACAATGGAAAGGCAAAAGCTTATTCACCGAAAATTAACGAAATTCTGTAGAAAAAAATCACAGAGATACTTATGGAGGGTGATGAACAGTGGGCAATAAATTCTCAAGTGGCCCCATTAACTGCTAGCAACCCACTTAACTCTCATAGCCCAAATCCTCTCCCATCAGAAACCTATCAACCCTTGAATCCTCCATTCGTCTTTTCCTCCATCACATTTGATCCTATGAAAAAATCACATATGAGATTTCTACCTTCACTTTCAATCAGACCACTCCAAGACATGTCCCTTTTAGTTTCAAAGCAAAAGACCCATTTGACCTCAACTCCATTGTCACGAGCCCATCAATATACCAAAGCATACTCTCAAGATTTGACAAAGACTCAAGCCCACTTGCTGACCAAGCCTCAGGTTCACTTGATAAAGCCTTGGGCCCACTTGAGAAAAAGAAAACAACTTAATGCTTTGAGCCCACAAGTGTTGCAGCCGCTGTTAGTGAATGGGCCAAGACTAATGTAAACCCAACCAATACTCCATTAGATTTCGTTGGCATCGTCTCTGCTGGTCACGAACGCAATGCCAGATGTTTTGTACACCAAATCATATCCTATACCCGTAGGTGTTACACCCGATGAAGGTGAATGGGCCAAAACTCATGAAGACCCCTTTGAACACCAAACTCAGCCCGCACCAGGTACCACACGCCATACCCTTGACAAAAGAATCGAATCCCCACCCCCAGCACCCCAATGCAAACACTTCACTGCCATGATTTTTCAGAACTCCCTCCCCCTCCACGTCCCATGCTCCTCCAAGATCCACAAGCTTCCATGATCCTCAACAAAACCTCACTGTCTCAACAAATCACAAAACCAAAAAAATCCTCTCCAAAATCTCCTGAAGTTTTAAAAAATTCAAGAAATAGGAAATTACACACTTAGAGGTAGATGTCCCTCCAAATAAGAGAGCTATAAATCTCACAGATTTTGATACACATAGCAACTCACATAGCTCAGGTGGACAAGAGATCCATATTGTTGATGAACAATCGTTGGCAGAGATTGCTAAAGCCAAAGGAAAAATTAGAAAGAATTCAACATCAAATAAGAAACTCATCATTCCAAGAGTATGCCTCCCAGGTTAATCCTAAGGAGGTCCCAATCATTAACTCTACTCAGTCTCAAGCCCAAAACTCTTTTGTTGATGAACTGGCTAAGGTGGCAGAGCCTAATCTATCAACCAATCATAAATGAGATTGTTATGTTGAAGTTGTAGAGGAATTGCCCGACCCTTTGCACTGCGTTCTCTGAGGGCTCAAATCAAGTCACACCAACCTAATATAGTTTTCCTTGAGGAAACAATTTTCTATGATGTAAAAGCCAATGGTGTTGTTAATAGGTTAGGTTTTTCTATTTTCCTGAATGTTCCTCCTCTAAAACAAATTAGGGAGGGGGCTCTTTTGTGTATGTGGCGTCTTGGCCTGGATGTTGAACCTGTGCATATATCTACTAATGTGATGGCATTTATGGTGTACTCCAATCCTGTGCATGTACCTTGGTTACTTCATTTTGCTTACTATCCTGCTAATCATAGTAAAACGTTTACTTTTTGGGACTTGCTGAATACCATAGCCTCGAATTTTACTAATCCTATTTTAGGCTTAGGTGACTTCAACTCAATTCTCAATCAATCAGAGAAATTAGGAGGAAAATCTTTTGCATCCTCCTCCCATCCAAATGGACTAAAATTATTCATGGATCAACATGGTCTTGCTGACTTAGGTTTCTCTGGCCCTAAATCTACGTGGACTAATAAGAGACTAGGCACCTCCCACATTAAGGGAAGGATAGATAGAGGTGTAGCCAATACAAGATGGACTATTCTTTTCCCTGATGCAAAAATTCTTCATCTCCCAATCCATTCATTTGATCATGTTCCTTTACTCTTAGATACTTCAAGTTCAAAGAAAACTCAAAGACCTTTCAAATTTGAGAAGTTTTGGGCTAGGGACCTTAATAGTGTGATTGTTGTAGCAATAGCATAGGACATAATAGGCCCCTAGCCCCATGTTCTTTCTAAAAAACTCAATGTTGTAAAAAAGGTCTTAAAATTTTGGAATAGAAATCATTTTGGGCATATCCAAACAAAAATAAGAGAGTTAAATCAGCAACTTATTGCGGTTAAAAATGATACTCCCTCTAATAACTCTCTTGACCAGGAAGAAAACATCATAAAATGTCTCAATGAGAATCTTAAGAGAAAATAGATCCTTTGGAAACAAAAATCTAGATTGCAGTAGCTCACAACCACCGATCTCAATACAATTTTCTTTCGCATGACCTCAACCATGAGAAGAAGATGGCACAACATCCATTGCCTGAAAGACCATAATAACAATTGGATTCAAGATTCTTCCAATATCCAGAATATGTTCTTGGAACATTTTCAGGACATATACAAAACCACTGAGCTTGAATTCCCTAATGAGCTTGATAATCTCTTCCCTACTCAAATATCGAATCAGGAAAATGAGGACCTTTGCAAAATCCTTGATGAAGAAGAGATTTTATCAACAATCAAACAAACTCCTTCCAAATCTTTGGGCCCCGACAGCTTTACTGGTTTCTTTTACAAGTATTACAGGTATATACTGAAGATGGATTTCATTAAGGCCATACAAATCTCTTCATTAATGGCTAGGGCCTAAATGAATTAAACCACATTCACATTGTCCTAGTACCAAAAACTAAATCACCCAGTACGATTCATCAATTCAAACCCATTAGCCTTTCAAATATTTGTTACAAGGTGATTGCAAAAATTCTAGCGAACAGACTCAAAATGGTCCTTCACAAAATCATTTCTCCTCATCAATCGGCTTTAATACCTGGTAAAACAATCCAGGAGAATACTATTGTGGCCCAAGAAATCTTGCACCACCTCAAAAAGAAAAGAGGCACCAAAGGGCTCATGGCTGTTAAGATTGATATGGAAAAGAGTTTCGATTATATGCAACGGGATTTCATTCTTACTGTTCTAAAAACCCTAGGTTTCCATTCTAAACGGATCAAATGGATACATGTGTGCATATCCACGATCTCTTTTTCAGTTGTCATCAATGGCGAGACAAATGGGTTGTTCAACCCCTCGAGAGGCTTAAGGCAAGGTGACCCTCTTTCACCCTTTTTGTTCATCGTAGGAAGCAAAGTACTCTCTAGACTCATCAATAGAGAGGGAAATTTGGGTAATATTCAGTGCAATAAAACTAGCAAAAATGGGCCATCCATATCCCATCTGTTATTTACGGATGACCTAATTCTTTTTAGTAAAGCATCAATCCATAATGCAAACTCTTTTTTAAGATGCATGGATATTTACTCATCTTGGTCTGGTTAGAGGATTAATAGAGCTAAATCCTCCATTCAATTTAGTAAGAACTCCTCCACTTTAAACATTAGATCCATCAAAGAGATTCTTGATTTTAAAATTCCATCATCCAAGATCAAATACTTAGGCCTTCCCTTAAGTTTTGACAGACCAATTAGCAATACCTACAATTATCTTTTGGAAAAGATTCAAGCAAAACTCTCTTTTTGGAAATTGAAACTCTTAACTCAAGCTGGCAGAACTACTCTAATCAAGTCAGTTGCTAGTTCCATTCAAACCTACATGATGTCTAGTATTCTTATTCCTAAAACTATCTCAAAACAAATTGACAAATCTCACATGAGATTCTAGTGGAGTTTTGACCCAAAAAAAAAATCTCATAATTTCACTCCCAAGTCCTGAAACTCTATTTGCAAACCAAAATCCATGAGAGGTTTAAGAATGAGATTAACTTCCCATTTTAATAAAGTTTTGCTATGAAGATTGGGTTGGCATCTTGCCACTAATGCCACCAGCGTGTGGAAGACTCTCATAACTAGAAAATATATGAAGCAAGCTTCTTGAATGTCAGTGTAGATTAAACTATCTGACTCTAGATTTTGGAAATGAATGATGAAACAACAAGAATTTCTAGCTTTTAGTCTATGCATGCAAATTAATAACGGGGTCAATGCCAAAGTTTGGGGGCCCATGGATTCCCACCCTATCCCCTCCAATCCCAACATCATCATCCTCCCTCATACCCGAAGATCCACAATTGAGAGTCTCTGAGCTAATTATTGAGGAACCTAGAAGATGGAACACTCTCCTTCTACAAACCCTTCTCTCTCAAGAAACTGCCAAAGAAATAGAAAAAAATCCTCTTACTCAGCTGAATTCCTATTCTATCAGGGATAGTCTGAAATGGATCCATCACTCCTTTGAAAAATTCTCTGTAAAATTTTCTTATTCTGTTGTTATTAATCAAAACATTAATGTTGAAGTGGCAAATGTCCAAAATTCCTCTTGGAAAAAAAATTGGTCTTTAAAAATCCAATACAAACTCAAACTTTTTTTTTTTTTTTGAAAGTATTCAACAATATCCTTCCAACGAGATCACAATTGAAAAACTGCATTTCCCTTGCTAAGGATCAAATTCTTTGTCCTATGTGTAACTATGAAGAGGAAAGTGCCTATCATCTTTTCTTAGAGTGCTCTTACTCTAGAATTCTTTGGAAACAATCCCCTTGGCCCCTTAACATCTCCTCCATTGGACAAGATCTCCACCATTGGGTTGTGTGTGTATTGGACCCTGTTCAAAACCTTCAAATCTTAGATACTGATATCCACAAGTTTCAACTTTTTGCTATGATTGCAATGGATAATTTATGGTTCTATAGAAATCAGATTGTGCATGACTCTCTAAATATTTCTATAGAACAATTTGTTTCAAGCGTAAGCCATTCATAGAGGGACCATTGTAATGCATGGGATTCGAAGAAACAAAAAAATGAGATCGAAAAAATATGGACCCTCCCTCCTTATGGAAATTTCTCAATTACTTTTGATGTGGCACTAAGACCAAATGGTAGCATCTCAGTTGCAATTTACAAATCACACAATGGAGAAATCATATTCATAGTAGCTGAACAGTTAGGGAGCTGCAATCCAAATTTAGGAGAAACACTGGCAGCGTTCATAGGAGTTAAAAAAGCTCAATCTAGACATATAATGAATATCATAGTTGAAAGAGACTCCCAAAGAACTATATTAGCATTGACAAAACCAGAAGATACACAAGATTGGATAGCAGAAGACATCATAAGAGACATAAGACTAATGTTGAACAATTATGTGGCTTGGGAAGCAGTGAAAATACATCGTTCTTAGAATCGATGCGCTCATGATATTACTCAATGAGCAGCATCCAATAATGTAATTGTAAGCATACCACTGATCAAAATTCCACCGTGTTTATTGGACTTCCACCGTGGGAAGGATCCACCAGTTGTAACAATGTAAATTCACTACAAAAAAATTAGGAATTACCGGCGCTTATATTATCGGCATTTGTTTATACGCTGGTAAAATTATGTATTGTCGGCGCTTAATTTTTACGCCGTTAAATAATTGAATTTACCGGCGTTTATATTGTTACGCCGGTAATAATATATAAATTTGGCGGTGTTTTAAAAAATTCTGGAAATATATCTATTATACGCCGGTAAATGAGTCGTTTCCCGGAGGTTTATTATTACGCTGGTAATAATATATAGCTTTTGCGGCGTTTTGTTAAATGTCGGCACTTGTTTAATTTTATGCCGGTAAATTATTGAGTTTTTCGGCTTTTATTTTGTTTAAAAAAAGGCCTACAATTGATAACTTTTACGCCGATAAATTAATAATTTAGTGGCATTTATATTGTTATGCCGGTAATACTATATAGCTTTGGCGGTATTTAAAAAAAGGCTAAAAATTGATCAATTTTACACTCGTAATTAAAAAAATTTTAAAAACTTATCTACATAATACGAAAAAAAAAAATTACTAATAAATTAGTTATTGCCACAAAACATTTTGTCAGGACCCAAGTGGATTATTCTTTTAACTAATTGAAAACATAATTAATGATAATACTATATATTATACTCTAATAGTTTTACTATTACATATAGTATATATATATGTATATTATAATGATATAGCCAAATGCATGTTCATTTTACGTATATCCTTAGTTTTAAAAATTGCTATCACTAATGTTTGGAGTTAGGATATTTGAATTTTTGTAGAATTGCATCGAGCTGAAACTCAAAATTGTTATTATAGAGTTGAACATGAGAACAAAATAAGCTATCTGATTACAAGATATGCAGTAATTTGTCCCTATGTTTTTTGTAAGCGTTGAACCTCTGCCATTAACTGTTCATGTTGGCTTTCTATTTGTTCTCTTTTTCACTCCAGCTCCACGATTTGTAGTTGCATGTTTTGAGCATACCAGCCCACAGATGTCTTTAACTCCTTATTTTCTCTTTTTAATATTTTATTCTTTTTTCGTTTATTTGCGAGCTTCTGTTGCAATTCAGTTACTTGTTTTTTAAGCATATCCACCTCACTCACCCGTAACTGTAACCTTCGGGTCATGGTTGTAACAGCAGCTGTATATTGAGCGCCCAGTATTGTCGCTCCTGCCACTACCTCTGCATCGCTCTTGCTTGAAAAATAGTTATCTCCCTCTATCATGGCATTGATGCCATCCGAATTGAAGATTAATGATTATGGCATATATGATTCCTAATCACTGTTGTGAATTTCGTACCGTACCGGCCGGTACGGCTGGTATTTTCCGTACCGGCCACCGAACCAATACAGGTACACCATATGTTCCGTACCGGCCGAAATACCGACCGGCATCGGCCGATATTTCGGCCTGTACCGGCCTGTGTACCTGTCCGTACTGACCGATATTTCGGCCCCTTTTTTTTCATATTTTCAAACTACAAGTTCATTTTTTGACCCCTAATTCAGACTAGACTATTTATAATTTATATATCTATGTATTTATATATAATTTATTTATATATAGACTATTATTTTGAAATATAATTTATATATAATTTATTCATATACTGAAATGTTATCCCAAAACGGTACACGAAACGGTACCGGTACAGAAATATTTCGTTCCAGTGGCTCGACCGGTACAGCATCTGGTACGGTATTCAAAACATTGTTCCTAATTCAAATCAGGAAAAATATCGGAAGACTGTTGGCCGACCATTTGTGAGAAATGTGAGTTTGTGATAAATGCATAAGCACAAGAGTGAGAAGGTTGATTTGTGAGACTATGGTCGTTGAAGGGTGATAAGCATCTCTTAAATACAGACTCAGAGGCGTCTACGATAGTCGAGACACGAAAGCATGGCCCAGGGCTCGAGAGACCCAGTGTTCCTGGTTTTACGACTCCATCGTGCCCAGGGCTCCAGAAAAATGTTGGGCTCTAGAAAAATGTTGTCCGCTCGAGGGTTTTAGATTAAAGCAGAAAAATTCACAAGGATCAATTAAACATAATGATTCACCGAAGGACTGAAGGTCATACACCATAATAATAATAATAATAATAATAATACATTTGCAAACTTAGTCAAACGCAACTGGTTGAAGGTCATAATCAAAATGCAAACCCTCTTCATAACGCGCATTTAAGGCATTTTCCTTAGGGTTGAGTGAACTTCTGTAATTCCCAAAAAAGTTCTCCATGAACACATTCTCGTCGTATGGAATTGTTGAGGCATTATTGTAGATATTGTTTGTATTGAATTGTGGCATCATGTAATTGGTAATTTCACAGGACTTTTTATTAGGGTTTGCATTGATAGAACTATCGAAAAAGTTTTGAGCTGCTTGTAATTCCTTCAGAGATGCTAGTTGAGTTTGTAGATTTACAACCTGTAAAAAATAAAGTACAATGCCATTGTTATCTACATTCTAACATTTTGATAGTTTAAAGGGATCGATGTATTTGTCCAATTGACATGTATGAAGGAATCAATATTGGTAATTGATGCAGGAACTGGCCATTGGGAGTAGCTAGAAGATTTAATTATTAAATGAAATCTACGAGACATAAAAAAAAAAAAAAAAAAAAAAAGGATTAATGGAGGATGCTTTAACGTGTAATATATAGAAAATAATTGTTTACATTATAAATGGATGATAGTGTAAAGATACAATGTATAATTTACCCTTTTCTTAAATTAACACTAATTTCTTTCTTTTCTTTTCTTTTTTTTAATAATGCTTAGTCCACCGATGGATTCCACCGATTTTTTTTTCCACCGATTTCTTTTTTTTACTTAATGATATTTAAGGAAGTTTTTTCTTAATGATGTTGTAAATTTTTTTTAAGATATTGAAGGGTATAAAAAAATGAATAAAAAATCAAAAAAAAAAAAAGAAAAAGTCATTTGGCTAACATTTGTAAAGAAAAAATATTTTTTTAACATTTGTAAATATTTTTTAAAAAAAATCACAACAACATTAAAAAACACTTTCTTAATCATTAAATAAAAAAAATTAAAAAAATAGGAGGACTAGCATTTTCCTTTTTTTTTAATCTTTGACTAACATCTTTCGAATTTTCAATGATGACTCATTAAGTACGTACGTACGTACGTACCCCAAGGAAACTTAAGAAAGACAATCGAATTATAATTTCTCTTCTAACAAACAAAATAATTAAATACATGTTATTCGGCAGGGCATGTGAACAACATATATATTATAGTGACAACATATAATATATTATAATGTGAGATCAAAACCATATCATGTATATCACAGGCAGATTCTAATTAATTGGCGGACACCCGAATTGGGGTCCCTTTAATTAGCATTTCGTACCAACCCCTTTTTTTTTGTAATATTTTATTTTGTTGTCTGTACTATATTGTGTAACAAACGCTCACTGGTGTTAGCATGTTCATGGCTGACATCAGCTCTCAGCTCAAAATCTTGAGATAAAAGATCATCAATGACATATTGATCATATGAATCCATCGTCCGGCCACCTATATCCAAGGATTTAATAGATCTGGGATTCCCGACTATTTCGGATCTAGAGTTTCAATAATCCAACAGGTAAAGCAGCCATTGGATGTTTCTTTTCTTCCCCGGTCAATCACTGGAAAGTCTCCAAGTACCAACTCCCAGCTTTTTCTTACCATAATTATTGACCATAAGATACAATAGAAATTCAATATCTTAATCACGATATCATCATGTACAGGCCGTAATTAATTATCGATCAATAACTTGAGGCGCAAAGGTATTCCCAGGTAACCTCGACATTGGATCGTGCATATATGGCTATATAAAGGCCGGATCTAACCCCCAAACTTTAGAGCCACAAGCATTTGAATAACATCATAAAATCGTTATAAGTCCGAGAAGTTGAGAGAACACGAAGTACGTACTGTTGTCGAAAATGGCAGAAGAATTATCGTTGCTTGGTATGTGGGCAAGTCCTTTTAGTTGCAGAGTAAAGATTGCGCTGAAACTGAAAGGAGTAGTCCAGTACAAATACATTGAAGAAGATTTATTCAACAAGAGTCCTTTGCTTCTCAAATACAACCCCATCAATGAGAAAGTTCCCGTGCTTGTACACCACGGAAACCCTCTCTTGGAATCCCTTGTCATTCTTGAATACATCGATGAGACCTGGCAAGGCTATCCCATATTTCCCAAAGACGCCTACGAGAGAGCCGTTGCACGTTTCTGGGCCAACTTCATTGATGGCAAGGTATACATATGTCTCTAATTAGCTTGCTAGCTTGTAATGTTAATTTGTAATATTGGAAACTCGTACACCTAATTGTCTTGGCATGCATGCATGCACTATTGACTTACTTTTTCTCTTAATATTCTCCCCAACAACTTAAGTACTATATATTTGTCTTTAATTGTTTTGTTTTTGCAGTTGCTGCCTGCAATACGGAGAGCATGATGGGGGGAAGAGAAAGGGCGTGAGAAGGCAGTGGAAGAAGTAACTGAACTTCTCCAGTTATTAGAGAAGGAGCTAAAGGAAAAGAGGTTCTTTGGAGGAGAGACAATTGGATTGGTAGACATTGTGGCAGATGTGCTAAGCCTTTGGCTTAGAAGTTTTGAAGAAGGGTCGGGTGTGGAGTTGATGACAAGAGAGAAATTTCCAAAACTCAGCAAATGGAGCCATGAGTTTGTAAGCACAAGTGCTTACCTCCCAAAGACGAACTTACTGTGTTTTTGAAAAATCTCTTCGGGAGCCTGCCAAATAGATATTGATCCTGAATTTACACCAGCACAGTTCTACGTACTCACACGCAGTTGTTGGTCGATCGTCAAAATCTAGTGAATAAAATCCACCACTAGTGCCATTAATAATTTATAATATTAATTATGCAGCATTAATTCGCTTAAATTTATATAGTTAATTAGCCATTTCATTCGATTAATATGTTTGTTTGTCTGTCATGGTTTCATGACTCTGTGGTACTCTGTTTCGGTTTTCATTTCATCTCCAAAGGCTTATAATAGATCCGTGTATTTTTTTTCCACTTTATTTTTGACAATTTTTAGGCCGTAAATTTCATATATATTTTCATTTTTTTTATAAAGGGGTGGGGTATATCAGAAAGTACTCCATCTTTGAACACCTCGCACGAGAGGGGAACAAATTCATCAAATTATAAGAACATTGATGATCAATTTTATTTGCATAAACCTCGGAATCAACAAAAAAACGCAGGGAATTGATGTATTAATAATTCCGTGAATTTATGATTTTTTTTATTCGTGGTAACATCCTATAATTAGTATATGTTCGGAAATTAATTGGATGGATGCTTAAAAGGCTATAAACATCTTATTAGGTGTAAAAGATAAAAACTAACCAGTAATATGTTTCACCCATTGTTTTTTTTTTTTCCAGTTTTGAAATTGTTAGAGCTGTTGATTGAACATATCATTTATTCTTAATTTGGATTGTATTTGATTCGAGTTTGGATGAGTTGGGGGTTGTTCAAGCCTAGCTCGAAAATATCAAGATGGGAAATACTTAGATAATGAGATAATATGATAATTCTGTAAATAGCAATGAAATAATTTGAGTTAAAATATTTTATTGAGTTTTGGAAAAAAAAGTGTGAAAAAAGTTGAATAAAAATATTATAAAGTTAAAAAATTATTTGAATATAATTTTTTAATATAATTTTTTTTTAATTTGAAAAAGTTAAATTCTTTTTTATGTTTTGTTTGAGAGTTTGGAAAATTTGTAATGATTAGGTATTAATTAGATGAAAAAGTTGAAAATTAAAAATTAAAAAATATTTTGTGTTTAAATGATGTTTGGGAATAAAATTATGAGCAATTTTTATATGAAATCATCTCACTTCCCAAACATGACCGAAGCTCAAACTTGACTCAATTTGTTTAAAATTAGTCAAGTTCAATTGAATCGAGTACTCAATAAATCATTTTTTTTTTTTTAAGTTTCTTATTTTTCTCATTAATAAAAGATGATTAAAAAGCTTGAATGAATCGAAATTACAATTTTATTAATTTATTAGTCAAATATCAAAATTATATCAATACAACATTACAATTTCAAAATAACAACACGAATTTCCAATCAACTTGTAACAAAAATAAATTTGTTTAAAATTTGAGCGTATTCGTTTACTCTATAAATTTTATATATACTACGTACATATCATATTTACATTTATATAACATGTTTTTACTATTACATATGTATGTATTTTCTTCTGTATCACTGTTGAGTCCAAGGTTTCAAGTATCATACTATATCTACTTATGAATTTTGATGATAACAAATGAGTTTAAACATAAATGAGTCTCAAATTGTCCACATAATGAAGTTTCGAAGATCAAAGACATCAACAAATCAAACATGATCAAGAAAATGAACAAGTTTATAAATGAAGCTCTACAAGTATTTTTGTACTCAACTCTTAGATTTTACTTTTACATATGTCAAAAAAGCATCATTCACTTTTCAAATCTCAAGCATGTCATGCTCATGTAAAAATCTTGAAAAGTGAATGATGCATTTTTTGACATATTCAAAAAATAAAAGATTTTGTTTGAAAATTTTGAAAAATAATTGATTTTATCTTTAACAATTGCGAAAAGAAAGAAGCTTTTGTTTGGAAATTTTGAAAAAAAAAAATGCATGGTGCTCCTTTTTTACATTTGAATCTTTTTAAATTTGGAAATGAAGTCTCTTATGCCTATAAATAGCTCATTTCAGATCTTTAAAATTACACAACTATAAGTTTTACAACATTCATTTATCAAGAGCTCTCAATCCCTCTTTTCTAGCATTGAGTCTTAACACTTGTTTATTTTTAGAGATATATAGTTTGAAGTGTATTTTTCATTTCACTCATTGAAAAGTATACATTGATAATCAACTCACTATCAATATTTGTATAAATATTAAAAGAGTGCATAACCATTGTGAGTGTAGTCAAGTTCTACACAAGTCATAGATGAATCACCACTTGTAATAAGGTGTTGTTAATGTAGAATGTGTTTTACACTAATACTTTGAAGCATTGTTATTGTTTCTATCTCCATCCGAATAAATTTGAATAGTAAATTTGAAAATAATCAAGGAATAGCTTGAGACAAGGACGTATGTAATAGGGCTGAGCCTCGTTAAAAACTAAGTTTGCATATCTCTTATCCTTACTCTTTATATTTCTTATTATTTAGCAATTTGTTTATATTTTATAATATGCATTTGATATATAATTGTTAATTTTTTAAAAATAAACCCAATTCACCCTTCTTAAATTAGTCATGACAACCATTATTACTAAGGTTAGGAAGCGACATTTTCAACTATTTACTTGGCGGATAAAATTGAGAAAAGAAAACTAGTGAAGTGGACCGTTAACGTAACGTGCAAGTTCTGCAAATAACATGTTTTAGGCCGGTCGGCGTTCCCTCCTTCACCTTCCCCCCGTAAACAAGTAAAAAAAGAGGTGAATTTAATTTTGGTGAAACCTTATTTGATCACCCACGAATAATTTTTTTAATTCTTCTTACAAATTCATTTTTAAGTGAAGAATGAGTACGTAAACATGATCATTGATTCATTATCCTTTATCCTTGATTAATATGCGCCATGTTTGAGACTTGTACATGTCACGATTGTCTGTCCCAAAATTGGCTCGACAAATTGAAATAAGAGTTTTGCTATTCATAATTTCTATATGTCAAATAAGTGTGATATGTAAAGAGAATGAGTATGATTTTTCTTTAAATTAATTTGTGGGACATCCCTTTCATTTCTTCTGATATATAATACCATAAATGCAATAATGTGATATATTTTAAGTAATTTTTTCTTTGAACTATTTGAAATTTACCACGCCACTTTGTACGACTAAGAATGAAAAGAATTAATATGGAAAAGAACATTTATCTTTTATTTTTAAGAACAAAGAAGAAGTTCCCTAAAATATACCAATTACCAAAGGCATTGTTTTTGTTAAGAAAACAAATGACATCATACTTCGTAATTGACTGTAATTAAGCACAGAACTTAATTCAGGAAGACATAGAAAATGAGCACTGTAAATGGTATGGTAAATAGGTAATAACAGAGCACTAAAAACCAAAATCCAAATGACTGAAATGATCATCATGAAGGCTAGGCCGAGCTTGAATCCTTGACGATGGTGACAGGGCAAGTAGCATTCGTTATCACATAGTTGCTCACGCTTCCCACCAGAATCCTGTTTTCCAAAACCACAAATGTAAGGCACAGAATATATCTACAATCAAGTGGCGGACCGACGTCACTGAAATTTTAAAATATCTTGGAAAATATTTTTAGGTACATGTCTTATATGAAGATGATGAGAAAGCAAATGAACAGAAAAGAAAGTCCAAAAAAAAAAAAAAAAATCAAGAAGCAAGTATTTCATATGTTTGTTTTTTTCTGTAAAATTATCAAAGATGAATGTTATGCATTTATTATTCACTCTCATACTCTATATTTATAATTTTTTCATAAAATGTGAGAGTGATTTTTATATGATGTAGCGTAAAAAATAATAAATAGAGACTGATGAGAGAATTTTATCAAATTAGTAAATTTAGGATTTTGTTATTTCATTTCATTTTTTTTTTCACCTATTCATAAACATGATGAAGAATATAAGACAAAAAAAAAAAAATGGCAGTATATGAGATTTTTGTTAGAGGAAAATAAGAAAAGTGACCTTCGGATGGTACTAAGCCCCCTGCTTCCCATTACCAAAGAATCCAGCTTCAGATCTTCAACAGCTTCTACAAGCTTCTCCCTCGCATCTCCCCAGTACAGTTTCGTAACAATGTTTACCTAAAACCCACATTAATTTATACAGATTAAGATAAAAAAAAAATTGTTGGATTCCAACGCCGGGTGTAGAAGGAAAAGAAAAACAAACTCCAGAAAAAGAAAAACCTCTTTCTGTCTCGCTGCAGTGTCAAGCGTGTCAAGAACTTCCATATCAGTCTTGACATCATACTTCTTCATAATCTCGGGCTCTCTGAACTCAGTCAAAGGAATAAGAGCTGCAAGAAAAAAAAAAAAAAAAACCCATATCAAAGTAGATTTTTGTATAGATCATGATCTTGATCATTAGTATTCGGTTGTTTAAAAGAAAAAGAAAAGCTTGAATATTAAGACACTCACGAGAGCCAGATTTGCCCCAAAGCTGGTGACGAGAGTCATCGGCAGAGTTGGGGTTGATGTTAACGATGAAAAGGGTATTTCCTTTGTGGGCCAAATTATCTATTGCCCATTGCAGAGCCTGCTTGCTGCTCTTTGAGAAGTCCATGGCCACACCAACTTTCCTATCCTTGACCATTTTCTGTCGTCTCAAAGCTGCTGCTTCCTCCTCTTCTTCTTCGGCTACCTCTGGCTTAGTAATGATCTGGCAGATCAGGAAAATCAGGAGCAACAGGTTTGGCGTACGTCAATTAAAAGCCAAGATAAAAGCTAAGATTCCCCAGAAGACAACTTTTATGGTTTTTCAGTTTGCTATTACGGGATGCGTTTCTGATGCTTAGATATTATATAGAAAAAAAGACATGAGAAGGTGGTAAAGGCAATCTATAACAAAGAAGACATGCGAGACAAGTCGGGATGTGCTGGCTGGCTAGAATAATATGGGTTCTTGAATGCTTACACACTGCATGCACTCTAGCTTTAAGGTTTACTTTAATCAGGACCATCCACGTCTTGGCATGGGTCCGTCGGCGAGTATTTACGGACCGTTGGAAAAGTATATGTTGATAGCATTATTTAGACTTTGGATTTGTTTTGGACGCAAATAGGTTCTCCGTGAAGCCTCAGGTGATGAGATCAACCTCGATGAACGTGTCAGGAATATAAAGGGAAAGTGACTGTCACACAAAGAAATTCTTTCATTGCCAAGACTTTCGATCCCCCCAAATGTTAACAGATAACAATATATAGAAAATTCAAATTTGACTTTTCATAAATATAGTGTATTTTCTCCTGATGAAGTTGGAAAACTTCAGCAGAGAAAAACATATTGATGAACAAATTAAAATAATAACTCACCAGTAACTACATGTTCTCATATACTTTTGTCGTGAAAATAAAAACAAGTTATAATATTGTTGGGTGAAAAATGATCAACTTTCAACTCTATATCAAATTTACGGTAGTAATTTTATAATTAAAATTCATTCTTACTAAAGTGTCATAATTATATTTATTATCTATGTGACATGAATAGGATCCTTAAGTTGATATTGCAACTATGGCATAAGCTTCTCTCTAAAGAAATATCCACAAGCTTTGGCAGTTTCTAAAGTAAGAGTACTTGTAGTCATCTAGCCATATGTAAAATTTAGCCAAGATTTAGCTAGTCAACTCAAAATATACCTCACAGTATGAGCACTGGTAGTGGAATCAACTTAAGCCAAAGCCACAATTTAGGTAAGTTACACAAAAATTCACTTCAATGGACTCAATTAATTTACAATATTTTTAGCTTAAGGTTTGTTAACTGGTCAAATCTGGCCAACCCAAGTTTCTGGCCAAATAATATTTGGACCATAAAAAATTCATCTTCCTGTCTGCTATTCCTCCCATGCTGCGCGTCAACGTCTCCCATAATCGTCACTGAACGCCTCCTGGTAAGCCACACGGTCGTCATCTCTTTTTTTGTTTTTTCTCTTTCTCAGTTTGAATTTCTCTTGTGGTTTCTGATTTGGAGTTTGGATTTTTCTTGGGGTTCATTCTATTTTATTTCTCTTTCTCGATTTTGTTGTATTCTTCGATTTTTCTTTCTCAGCTTCTCTTTTTCAAAAGATGTACGAGAAATGTAATTCGTATATACGTTTGGAGTCACTGAATAGAAGAATCCAAGAAGATTTTTCTCCATCGTTTAAATTGCTTCTAGAACTGAAGTACCATAGTTTTGCCCATTCGAAGGAACTGTATGGGAAATGTAATTCGTATATACGGGGAGCAAATTTGGTGATGATGTTGAGGAAGTTTGTGATTGTTATGTCTTTGACTTGTAGATTTTTTATTTGTATGTCTTTAGTGTGATAGTCTGGTTTTATTTTTGTTTCATATATTAGGAATCTAGGGCCTGCGGGGATTGTGCTTAGGAATCTAGGGCCTGCGGAAGTATGAACTACATTTAATATTTTTGGCTGACTGATAACTACAGATTGGTTGCTCTGTGACTGTGAGTTGGTCTCTGTGAATTTTTTTTTTTTTATTATTATTATTATTGCTATATGTCTTGCACTTTTTGTGTACCCATTGCATCCTATATGTGCTTGCATGGCTGGATTACGATACCGATTACATCATGGTTACCAACTGGAGAATCGACCTAGAGTTCCAATAAATGAAAATGTCAAAATTAATATTTTAATATAATAGTGATAGATTTGAAATATTTATTATTATTTAGTGTTATTGAAAAGTGACTAACTAAATTTAAAAAAGTAAATCTCTAATTAAATTTTAGCTAAATTTTATTGAGTCTAATAATAATGCTATAAACTCAATAATGCTACAGTAAATTTAGGTTGTGTGAATTTAGCCGACCAAATCTAGCTAGTGAAACTGGCTGGCCATTTATTTTTTCTCATTATTTTACTGCGCACTCTCTCCAATTTGGCGCAAAAATGAGTAAAAAAATGGACAGCCTCAAGCATAAAAACATGTACTAGTTATTCAAGTGCCATGTCGTGACGATTAGCATTCTGGAAAGCCTTATGCGTAAAAAATCTGCTGGTTTTTCAGCTTGTTTTTCTGTTCTTTACAAGAATACCACTTATCGCTGGGATTTCGTTTTTGTGAACAAGCGAACGATACATTAGGAGAAAATGAAAAAAAAAAAAGATTTCATAGAGAAACTTTAATTCAAGTAAATAAAATTGTTAAGAAAATGTTATGTTTTATAGTGAAAAAATATAACCGTTGGAGAAATATAACCGTTAAACAAAATATATCCGTTAGAAGAATATGACCCGTTAAAAAGATATGACCATTGGAAAAATAGAAAATTTAATACACTACACTACTATCTCACTTTCATCTCACTGAGTAAGATGTGGTACATTTATCACCATTAAATGATCATTTATTGCATGCTTCTTTATTATCTAATAGTGATAAATATGTTACATATTACTTAGTACGATCAAAATAGGACAAGAATGTGGTATATAGTATTACTCATATAAACGTTAGAAAATTAATAACGAATAAATATTCTAGTTACCATTAAAATTAAAATAAATGAAATTGTCAAAATCAATATTTTAATATAATAGTGATAGATTTAAAGAGCTTGGTGTTGAAAAGTGATTAATTAAATTAGAAAAAGTGAATTTCTTAATCAAAGTTTGCTGAATTTCCAAAGAACTATAAATTTTGGCAAAAAGGAAAGAAGAGAAAGAGGTTGGAAGGGAAAAAAAGGAAAAGAAAAAGAAATGAAAAGAAAGATCAATATCTAAGCACCAATTTTACCCAAATCTCTTTCTGGTTTGTTTCATCTATTATATTTTCCTTTCAGGTTCACCGTCTCTGCTATAATTATTTGGTAAAGTCTTGGTAAAACCAGATTGATTAACTTGCAGTTAAATAAGCACAAGTCGTTCAAAAAGATGACCCAACACGCAATTTACTTCAAATGGAATTTGCATTTCTCTTTCCAAGAAAATCTCGATTTTTAAAGGGAAAAAGGAGGCAGGAAATTGTCAATACCTGCATGCAGGGGAAAGTCAGGTGATAGGGAGTGAAGCAGAAGATTTGAAAAATTAGACAACACGTTAAGAAGATGGACCGTTTTCAGACTCAGGCCTTTGTCAAACAGGCCATGCAAAACAAATGAACTAAATCCCTACATAACGTACAGTAGCATGCATAATTTGGGCTTTGCTCGACTAGTCATATAAACCTCTGTTCATCTGGTCTCTAGCAAGCAACCCAGAAGGCAAGCACATATAATTGCCAATAGCCCTTTTAAAAGAAGTAAAATGATCCATTGTTTGGATTCAAAATTCACTTTAATTCATCTCATCTCATCTCATCATTATAATTTTTTTAAATTTTCACACAAAATATAATAAATAATTCAACTTTTTCAAATTCAAAAATAATAATAATATTAAAAATAATATTTTAATAATATTTTATTCAACTCATCTAAAATCATCTCAACTCATCTCTAAATCTAAACGGGCCAAAATAGGAGAAATATGTTACCTCTACGCATGTCATAGACTGATCATATATAGCCCTCTTTTCTAGTCTCTTTTGTTTGTCTTCATGGCTTTTACTTAATTAATTTACTAGAAATGTGTTTACTTTATCTCATCACTTTTTAATTTGCAAACTATAGGTTAAATTGTTCTGTTGGTGTGGAATGTCATCACTGTAGAAAACTGCTTATTTATAATCAATTTTTTTCTATTAAAATGCGTATTTCATGTCAAAATGAATATATTCTCGTCATAAATAGTCATTTTCATCGTAAATAATTCGTTATAAATGCTCATTTTTCACATAGTAGAAACTATGTCTAAGCTATATCCCCACATAAACCAATTATGCTCTAGTTATAAGAGTGCAAAGATGTGTCATGCATCTAAGGAATGTTGGAATAGTTTTCGATATCAACAACCTTCTCTTCGGTTGGATGGATCTTGGATTATCTAGCAAGAAATAAAGAAGTCTTGTTGGGAGTATACAGCGTGAGAAGACTTTGATACTGGAGTTTTTTTTTTTTTTTTTTTTTTTTTTTTTTGTTTCAACACGGGCCATTGGGTTGATGCTTTAATTTGTGTTGCATTAAATGATCCCCTTGTTAAGTTACCCTTTTAGTTTGGGGTAATTGGGCAGTGTTTTGAGTTGATCTCATGTCATTAATGAGTGTTATCATGTGTCCGTTCACATAAAATGTCCTTCGCCTGATCGCCACATCAAATATATTTCTAGGCTGCCATTCCCATCATCTTAAAATTTTATATACATCCCACGCTCAAGAACCGATATTCCTTTCTCTTATTCATCATTAGGGTTGGGTGAGATGGTGATATATTTTCAATGAGATTGCGTTTTCAAACCTACAAAAGTTGGGCCATGTGTTTGTATGGACCCATCTGGCCCATTCATCCAACAGGCATCATGTCATAGTACCTAGTATTTTGTGCGAAAAATTCTATACACATGTATAATTCTTTATCATTTAATAGTAATAAATGTGTCACATATTATTTAGTATGATCATAATATAATGAGAATCTAGTGTATAGTATTACTCTATTTGCACTAAGCAACAAAGAGGGATTACAAGGTGATTAACGTAAGTATTTCATTGAAGTGTAATGGTAGATATAGGTCTAGATTGTGCGAGCCTACAAATATCATTTTTATTTTTTATTTTTTTAATACAAAAATAGAGTCAAATCTGATTGTCCCATTTAAAGACCAGGCCGCCTTGTGCCATTTCTCATCATTGATATATAAACATAAGACCTAAAAGAAATTAATGATCCACACCTAAAAAACTTGGTACCATCTTCCAGTCCACTACCCCAATTTTTTGTTGGGCTTGGCAAGCAGCTAGTGCTCATGTGATTGTCACAAAAAACGTAAATTCAACTCCAACGACTTATTAATTTGATGTCATTTCAGCATACGTCAATGTCCAAGCTGCACTGCAAGTTAGTACAAAGGCCTAAAACTTCAAGGAGATAGTAGATGCACAACTTTGTCAGGTCTCATTTATTTTTAAAGATGAGTTGAGATGAAATGAGTTTAAAAAGTTATATTATTTATTTTATTTTTTATTAAAATTTGTGAAAATTGTAATGAATAGGTGAGAGAATTTGAGATGAATTTGAAAAAGTTAAATTATTTATTTTATTTTGTATTAAAATTTAAAAAAATGTAATGATGAAATTGAGATGAGATGAGATGAGATGAGAGTTTTTCAAAAACAAACAAGACCTTATTACACAACAGTAAAATTAAGCGAGTGTTTGTAAATTGGTAATGATACTTTTATATATATATATATATTTTTTTTTTACTGCTATTTTACTATTTAATTTTTTTTCTTTTTACTATTTGACTCGAGATTAAAAATTTCAAAACATAAACTTCTTGCATTAAGTTTTATAAAATTGAATTTATTTTTTTTAACTATACAATAATATCATTTTTCAGATTTTAAATCTAAATTTAAAGAGTAGAATAAAGATAAATAAATAGTAAAACATTATAGTAAAAATAAAATAAATAAATAGTTGATTGAATCTAGTATCATTATAAGTTTGGATTACAAATGGCTTAGCCTAATCCTAACACTGCAGTACGTACGACAGATTTTTCTAGATACAAATTCGAGATCGATCAAATCTCTAGGTTGACCACCCTCGTTGAAAGACGTTTTAACAACTTGTTTTTTTGTTTTTTTAATGATTGTACTATATTGCTTTGGTGTCGACCTCAGACACAATATTGTCGTAATAATTATAACGGGAGGTGGCCCGTGGCCTACCATGGCCTACCATATTATCATCGATATTAGTAAATAAACAAAAAAATAATAACTTGGCATCTATATATAATTTTGAGATGACAATTAGCTTTCAACAAAGATGGGTTTTTATTTTATTTTATTTAATTGATTTTTAAGTAATATATTAATAATATTTAGGTTCAGTACTGATCAGTATGGGTTCCAGTTAAGAGTAGTGACAAAATGGCAGCCGACGTGGAAAGGTTTGTGGTTAATTAGTTGGGGTTAGTCAAAGTGGTAGCTGCTAATTGAGGGGGACATATGGTCAAACATTTCAAAAATTAAGAATCTCCGAAACTCTTTAATCGACAGCCAGACACACATAAACACACCATCAAAAGGCAAAAACCGCAGTCTTAAGATACACAAATCCCATATTTCACCGCGCTAATTAAGGAGACATTTTCCTCGATATTCTCGCCCCTCCTCCGACTAGGCCTCTTTCGATTATCCCGTAAGAAAAACGAAAAATATTACATATAATCGAATAGTACATAAATGTAAATAATCACTTTAAAAAATTGAGTGAAATAAATATATGGAGCCTTAGCCAGCTAGCCATGGTGTAGGAAAATGAGTAATTAATGAGATAGCGCCGGCCCCTTTCACGTAGATGATAATTATTCAAGAGATAGAGGATGATCCCGTGATCACCATGTGGGTCTTTTCCAGATGCAATAACAATGATACTCCACGTTCTTAGCCTATATGATCGAATACGTGGAATCTGTCGAGAATAAGACAGGATATCGAATATCGATTGGATCGGAAGTTCAAAAACAAAAAAAAAACAAAACAAAACAAAACAAAAATCGAACAATTGGAAGCTGAGAAAAAATACATATTCATGCACCTTTTATTTCAAGTACTGGATTATCATGTTCTTGTACATGAATATTCTCTTTTATTGATTTTTAGTTGAGTTAATAATTAAACGGCCTTTTTACCCTTATTTTAATATATTATAATATTTCTCCTAGGTTTGATGATTAGCTTTTGGCCTCCCAAATTGATTAGCTTGATCAATATATTCTTATCATTTTTCCTGATCTTCTTTGCATTTGGAACCCATCAACCATCTTCAATTAATCCATTAATTTTCAAGCGTTCTTTAGAACCATACAATTGCTAAAAGAATATAGCTTGCACGCCTCATCATCCCCTCCATTCGCCTGCATGGTAAGTATGGATGGTATATATGTCTTCTAGCATTATTCTAATTAGATTTATATATATATATACTAAAAGTGTATATAGTATTATATATATATTTAAAGAAGTGTTACATTTACAAAAAGATTACACAAAAATAATTCTATAAACGTCTAACATGGCTCTACATAAACTGTCAGATTTATATTACAATAAAAATAATTTTATAATACATATAAATTTATAAAAAAAAATTTATATAATTATTTTGTGATTAAAATATTTCTCATGTATTTATGTCTCTATGTCAGCAGCATCCATGTTTGCATGTGAGAAGGTGCGGGACCTATGAACGAGTACTTTTATTAGGGTAAGCATTTGGACTAATGAAAAGTGGAGCATAAAATGATAGATTTAGGGGTGGGATTCAACCAAATCACACCCAATTATCTCTTTCCACAGCAGAAAGAAAAAGGAAAGGATTCTAGGCAGCAGAAGAGGAGGAAAAAAAAAAAAAGTGCAGGAAAACACAGGCAAGGCTTGCCCACTTTACGCAGAAAGCTTTAAAAAAAAGCAGAAAAGATAGAGAAAGCAGACAGCAGGAGAAGAAGAAGATGGGGAACTGCATAAATAATGGTAGCAAAGCATAAAAGAGGGAAAAGAAAAAAAAAAAAAAAAAACACAAATAATTATAGACAGCATGCCCATCTGGACACCACTGAAGGCAGGGCACCGACTTTAATTACCACCACTCACGGCTTCAATTATACATTAAAAAGGAACTATTGTGTCTGTCGAAATTAGCCTTCTGTCACGTCCATGAGATCTTACAAATAGTGGAAAGATTTTTTTTTTTTTTTTTTCCTCCTTCTTAAATAATTGGATAGGCCACGCTCGAGCAAAAGCGTGTTGGAGATCATGGACCGTCCCCGTTACAGCCGTACAGAGATCTGACGATGTTTTGTCACAGGAGAAGAAGAAAAAAAAAGAAAAGGTGGGGGTTATGCATGAGGCCGCAATGGAAGTTCAGGTACTGTTACTGTTTTACAAGACATTCATCGGTCTCCCTTATCCGCTGGTCTGCCAACTCAGTTCATTGCAGCTGATCATCTGCTCAACTATTCTGGCCGATCGATCGAATAATAATATTAATCTAGCTGTAAAGTTCTTAAAATTCTAGTACTTCTTCGTTCGTTTTGTCGATATCATGACACATTGACATTCCATCAATCTACTTATCTAATTTTTTAAAAAAATATTAAAAATTTAAAATTTTAAAAAAATATATTTCAAAAGATATTTCAAGAAAAGTAAATATTTTTTAAGAAAATGTCAAAATCATGATAGTAGATCTACAAATTTAGACAAGATGATGGTCTCAACCTCCCATGATTCATACCAAATGGCTATTGACGTGTAATCATTGGATCACATGCAAGTAATTGATTTATGACTTAACTTACCTATATTTGATCAATCCAACGAGTGACACGTATCATGACATGCATGTAACTGTCACCAGATGGATCAATTAATGTTAGAACCAATTAAATCCAAACCATATGAAATGTTCTACCTACCCACCAATTCATACTAAATCCACAAACTCTATCTATATTATGATCAGTGCTACTTCTTTTTAATGGTGATAAGAAACAGTCTCATGTTCAAAGCTCTTGTTTATAAGTTTTAATTTTGTGCATTACTCATACTAATAATATTTTTATATTGAAAAATTTCATTCATCATCTACACACACTACACATAATATATAATTTTTTATTTTTTATTTTTTTTCTTCTCAGATATATGATGTAAGGATGATGAGTCAATTAATTTAAGAAAAATAAAATATAAATAAATAAAAATAAACGTAGTGTGTGATATATGGAAATATATATAAGATGATTGTTATTTCATCTATATTTCATCCAAGTTGTGTAAAGGATGAAGTGATTGTTAATTCATCTTCTAAAGAAGTATATATAGTCACATTCTTAGACGACTTGGAGATAAATTATGGGCAAATTCGAATTGCTTTCAAATTTTTTATACATTTGTTGCGCGCCAAAAAGATTATTGATAAAAAAGATTATGAATGTACTTTTTTCTAACTTATATAGATTTTGATTTAAAATATAATTTGGTCTCTTCTTGATCTCAACATTCTTTGCCTCTTGAATCGGAACCCACCCTACCTTTGGAGTCCATCGCAATCGTCTACCTAATTAATCATCCACAACACACACACATATATATGTGTGTTTATCAGTTTATCTTCAAACCGGCTTCCATTTTTAAGTGTTTTACACCCTCGAATTATCTTTTGACATGTAGGCGATTTACAACAACAAATTGTGTGTATGTTTTACTGAATCTCTCCCATTTTCCTGTCCAATCCCTCGGCTCTCCAATAGAACCCTTCTCTTTCTTCTCCTCCCTACTCCCTCTCTTCTCCCTTCTCTCTCCCCCCAGCTCCTCTGACAAAACCTCTCCCTTTATCCCTAATTGAGCCTTCGACAGAACCCTATTTCGCCTTTGACAAAACCCTAATCGCAAGATCTTAGTACACAAGATCTATGGTTCAGTTTCGAGGAGATCGACTGAGGGAGATCACGAACTCTATAGTTTGGTTTCGGGGAGGGAGATCTATGGTGGGCCAATGGCCTTCGACTAGAGAGAGAGAGAGAGATCAACCGGGTAAGGGAAGAGTGAAGTGAGATTTACACGGGTTTTTTTTAACACCCAGTTCTATTGTAAACTTTCTAAGAAATACACGTGTCAGACTAATATTGGATGGTGTAAAAATGGATAACTCACCGAGTCCAGTCCTTAGCCACTCTCATATATATAAATATATATATTTATATTTATATATATATAGAAGAAAACATAAATAAATCAATGGTCCAAGACACATCTATATTACAAAAAATAAGATTTTGGATCCACTATAATTTGCACAATTTTATGCTTTTAATTTTTTTTTTTCCCAGCTTTTATATACATGAGATCGACAAGAAGATAGACATGTTACCCACTAAACAATAAACATGGAGAAAGAAGAAACGAACACGCCTGCTTTTAGCTAATTATGGTCATGTTCATGATCATCATGTCATCGTTTATTCCAACCTGTACGTGACAATAATGGAGAGCATAGGCTAATTTATTAGCTAGAATGTCAAGGTTAGTAAGTACTTCCCACTCATATATAGTGACAAATATAAAATAAAGGGTTTTGCTATCTAGGGTTTGCATGAAATAACAAAGACAGATTGCACAAACTACCTAGGTCGTTGCATGCGCCGCCCAATTAATTGGAAAATAACTTTCTAGCAATTATGGGAAAAACGAGAGATAGATCTCATACATATATATTTTATATAAATATATATNATCAAATCAGTTGTGCAAGTTTTGCCAACTTATACAATGAATTGTTTTATGGTGCCCAAAACTTTATGCAAGGAGTTAGAATGATTATTTACAAAACTTTTGTGGGGTCAACATGGATCTGAACAAAAAATACATTAGATTAGTTGGTCAAACTTGTACACTTTAAAAATGAGAGGAGGTATGGACTTTAAGAATCTTGAGCTTTTTAATTTAGCTTTGCTTGCAAAACAAGGTCGTTGGAGGATAATTCAAAATCCCAATTCTTTGTTGGCCCGAGTTTATAAAGCAAGGTATTTTTTTACTACTGACTTTTTACATTCAAATTTGGGTATGAAGTCATGTTATATTGAAAAGTATTTGTGCTAGTAAATCGTTTTTGAAGGATGGATGTATTTGGAAGATTGGGAAAAGTGATAAGGTTCGGATAATTCAAGATAAATGGGTTCCAATCTTTTGGTTACACCAATTATCACTTCCACCTAATTATGTTATTCAAGAAGATTCAACTATTAATTTGCTTATGCATCATAATATTGGATCTTAGGATGTGATTTGTTTACATTTTATTTTTCCTCCTTTTGTTGTCCATGCAATTTTACAACTTCCTTTCTTTCAAGGAGAGTGTGAAGATAAAATTGTATGCCAAGACACTAAGAATGGATAGTATTCGCATAAGTAAGGGTATCATTTAGCTTTAACATTGTTTGATTTACAATTGGAGTTGAAAGTTCTCGTTTCAAAGATTTTTCAGCCTTTTGGCGTCATTTTTGGAATATGAATCGTCCGAACAAAGTGAAAGATTTTGGGTGGCATGCTTGTAAGAATAGTCTCCCTACAAGACTGAATTTGCTAAAGTGAGGTATTATTTCTTATGGGGGTTGTCCTCTAGCTCAGTTGGTTGTGGAAGATGACTGTCATGTTTTTTGGGACTGTTTGGTGGTTAAAAAGGTCCTGGTTATACGTTGTCCTTCAGTTTTGCCATTGCTACAGGTTGCTGGTCATTTTTTTTTATGTGGTGTGTGATTTTATGTAAGTTTATTTAATTTTAATTCCTATTATTATTATTATTTCTTAGGGTGTATGGAAGTATAAGGATTTGAAGTAATGTCATAATTCTGATTGTGTGCTTCAAGACATTGTTGATAATTGTTTAGCATACGTTGAGAGGTATACTACTATTAAAATGCAATTGCTGATTGTACATAAAGAAATTGTTCTCTCTTGGAAACCTCCTGACCAAGGTACAATAAAGCTTAATTACGAGGGTGCATTATTTCATTCTTCTGACTCTACGGGTATTGGAGTTATTTTAAAGGATGATAAGGGTGATGTTTTATTTGCTTTGAGTTGGAAAGAAGTGGAGTTGTTTGAAGTAGATGATATTGAGACTTTGGCTACTTTAAGGGGACTTCAGATGATCTTGCATTTAGGTTTCTCTCTTTTGCTATTGGAAGGGGACTCCTTGGTTGTGATTGAAGCTATTAGATCTAAGGAACCAAATTACTCAAGGCAAGGGAATATGATTTTTGAAATTCAAAGTCTTCTTTCTTATTTTTTGGAATATGATGTATTTCGTTTGGATAAAGAAGGAAATAAAACAACTCACTTACTTGCAAGACATGGGTATGGAAAGGCCTCCTCAAGACAAGAGATTTATTAGCAAAATGATCGTGTTTCCAATCTTTGATGGATTATCAGTTAATGTGTGGACTGAACCTTGGATACCAGATATGAACAACTTCAAGCCAAATCCAATCCAGAGTATGAATGAGGTACTTTCCCAACTAAAAGTTGCTGATATTATTGCTAATAATCCCCAGGGTTGGGATGTTGAGAAAATGGTCACTCTATTTGATCAAGAAAGTATTGACCATATAAAAACAATTCCTCTTGCCCAAAATAACTAAAGAAGTGACAAGTTGATATGGATCCCAAATCACAATGAAAAATTCTCAGTTAAGACAGCATATCACATGGCGGGAAAAGATGCAGAGATTACGGTGCCTCAAGACTTCCCAAATTCCAGCTTCAAAGAACTCTGGAGATTAAAAATACATAACCATCATAAGCTCTTACTCTGGAAAGTTGTATGAGATATCCTTCCTACCAAGGCTCAGCTACTTAGAATCATTCCAAATCTACAAGAGGAAAACTGCCCAATATGTAATCAAGTAAAAGAAACATTGCTTCGTCTCTTTGTGAAATGCCCGGTGGTTAGAATCTTGTGGAACTTTAGTAGCTGGCCATTAAATCTGGCATCGTTACCCATCACAACAATACGAGAATGGATAAAGTTGATTCTAAATCTAGCTCCCAAACTTGGATTAACTTAAGCGTAAGTTCATCCTTTTCAGCTTCTTGTAGTCATTGTTATGGATTTCATTTGGATGAAGGGGAATGATATCATTCACAACGATTCATTCTCAACATTAGAAAAGGATTCTCTCCAGCTAAATACTACATATCAATCTTACAAACAAGCATGGGAACATAAGAAAAAAAAATATTTTCAAAGAAAACTGGATTAAACCTCCGCCTCACAAATGAAGTTTCTCTTTTGATGCGGTAATTCGAGACTCCTTTTCAACCAGCTCAACCATATGTAAAGACTCAGAGGAAAGTATTATAGAGATATGGACCTCTAAAATCCAAAGCATCAATCCCACATTTGCAGAGGCCTCAGTAGCACTTCTGGCAACACAAATGGCAAATCATCTGTAGAAAAGTCACTCAATTCTGGAAGGAGATGCACAAACAATAATAGATGACATAACAAATGAATCACTTTGATCTCAATGGTAACTAGCACCAATCTTAGACGACATCAACAAAAATCTCATTTCCCTGATACATTGGAGGATCAGGAAAATACACCGATCTCAGAATCAGTGTCCGCACTCTGTGACGCAATGGGCAGCAACTGAAATTATTTTTGGTCGAATACCCCTTACTAGTATTCTTAATTGTATTCTATTTATAGATAGTGGGAAGGACCCTCCCTAAACATTGTAGTATATTTCTATTAATCTATATAACGCATGCTTGATGAGAAAAGGAAAAAAAAAAAAGAGACATGCTTGTATAATGGATGATACTGTTCAATAGTTGTATCAATGTCCACATTTTATTTACCCTCGAGTTTTATTAAATGTTATCTTATAATTGTTGGGTGTTAACTTTGTCTATGACTCTATTGTTGTGAATGCCATTGTTATGTTAAAATAAACTTTTTTCTTCTTTTGTCTTTGTATTTTTTTTTTCCCGAATTTCCATTAAAAAATCGCAGAAATTTCAAAAGAGAAAATGAAAAACATAATAATTCTTCAAAAATTCTGTATACAATCATCTGGAGTACCCTTTGCGTCATCGCATCCGACATGGTAAAAAATAAAAATAAAAATGGCACGCCAATCCTCTCTCTCTCTTTCTTCCTTTTTCTTCGTCTTCTCCCATTCGTCTTCTCCTTTCAGTCGATTGCATATCTTCTCCCCAATCCAAAGTAGTCCATCTTCATCTTAGAGAAAGCCGCAGCGACACTCAAAATTTTTCTCTCTGTCTCTCTCTCTCTTTCTTCCTTCTTCTTCCATTGCCAGAAACAATGGGTTCTCAGCTGCCATGTCTCCAGTGAGCTCACTCCCCACCCATGCTCAATCCGAATCACTATCGTTGCCTTAAGTGTTCACATCCACCATGGCTTTCTTCGAAGATACTTTCCCCTTTTTTTTTTCTTCTAATTTCTGGGTCTCTTTTTAACTATTGCTCTCAGTTTGGTTATCCAAAAATTACAAGCAAAGGAAGTGAAAAACCATGTTTTTGGTTTTTTTTTTTTTAACTTGAAAACCTTCGTTAACTGAGTTAAAAAATTATTATGTTTGGTAGAGTTGTGGATTAAAAATTTTGAGATTTGGAACTCTTATTCATTTGCTTCTTTTTTCCATTTACGTTTCTCAATAAACAAACAAAGGAAAACCATTACTGAAGCGCGTATTAAAAAATTATATCAGAGGTGGATGAATTCATGTATACTTGGTTAAAGTTTCTTGTCTTTCTTTTCTATATTTCTTATGATTTTAGCCTCTTTTTTTTTTAATATTAACTGCTGAGCTGGTTCTACATCGGGGACGCAGGGGCGGTTGTCCCTAGCAGAACACATAATTCTTATCAGTAGTTGTCAAATTTAAACTATAGTCAACGTAAGTGAAAATTGTTTTCTGAAATCTCTCTTTCGGCGGCAAAGTTCAAAATATGTACGCATATATGCCTTTCTTTTTATTTTATTTTCCATTTTCTCTAGTTTTTCTGCTTCGAGAACAACTTGGGAAGAGAAAATCTAGCCCAGCATGCCCACTCACTTTCATACGCCTGTGTATAACACGCTCTAAAAAAGCCACCACACCACGCGATAAATATTAAATACCATAATCGCACGGCCAGACTAGCGAGTATAATTTAATTGGATTTCACTGCAATTAGGAGGTCCCGACGTCTCTTTCCTTCAGGTCGAGAAATCGTTGTGCTGTCCCCTTTCGCACGTACCTGGAAATTTATCAGGTGCGCAGAAATAATTCGCAGCCATAGAATTTAATTTACAGGGCGGCTCAGATTTTATTTAAAATAAAACTTTTAAATATATATTTTCAACTGTTTATTTATGATTGAATATTCAAATTATTGTATAAAATCATGGGTCCAAGCATTATCTAATATCTGCAAAATATTATTTTTGCCTAAAAATTATCATATACCTAAAGTACATTTAAAAATAATTAATTTTAAGTTTTAAATTCTGATCTTACAAAAATCAAATATTGTAGTCGAGTTTGTTATTTGTGCAAGAAAAATTATATTAAGCAATCCTATGTCATATAATTATTTTTATTTTCATTTTTATTTCTAATCAGGTGTGTGTAGTATGAAGCTTTTGAGTAGGAGAACTCTATGCAATAAATACACACGATTAATCTCATGAATATTCAAAGAGTAATATCTAAATATAATATTATTAACAAATGCACAAAGAAATAAAAATGGCACCCTCAATAGTTGATTTGCATATGCAAAATATAAGTCACTTTTAAGAAAAATAAGCATTTTACAAATTTTAGACTTGGCAAGGACCCATATTCAAGCACTTCTTTTTTAAATAAAATTCAAAAAAATAGATGCAATAACAAAAATATATTATTTATACTAATATAAAATGAGAATTATAATTTTTGTTTACTTTTTTCTTATTTATAGAAGTTTAACATATAGAAAAATAACATAAAACCAAGCTTCCTTCTTCATTTTTTTTTTCAATTTACAAAGTCTAAAATATATCAAAAAAAAAATTCAAAACTTTAAAAAAAAAAGAAAAAGAAAAAGAAAAGAAAAACAATCCTTGGAGACCCATTTTTTTTAAGGCATATAAATGATACATCTAATTTTATTAACAGTCATCACTTTGGATGAAGAATACCATATACAAAAAGAAAGCTTAGGGTTTACAAAAATTCCAAAGGTTTCATTTGGATACAGAAACGGTTTCATCTTATCTTATTTCATCATTAAAATTTTTTTAAAGTTTCACATAAAATATAATAAACAATTTAATTTTTTCAAATTTCAAAACAATAATAATGTTAAAAAATAATATTCTAACAATATTTTATTCAACTTTTATTTAAAATCATCTCATCTCACTTATTTGTATAACATTATATTATCCTTGCATATTATATTTTTGAACATTAAAAAACTCACTTTGTGATGCTTCGCTTAATCTTATATTAGAGAAAAGATTGGATACTATATTTTAATGTCGCGAGTCAACCAATCAAAAGTTGATACCTGACCTTTTTTTTTTTTTTAATAAAAGTTGACACCTACTTTAATATGCAACAATATCACTTATTATGACATAATGACAATCGAAATATGTCACCTGTTACAACATCAATCACGAGTCACATTTATGTAGATTCAGTTTTCTTTATATTTAAAAGAAGTAAGAACTTTGGGCGTTAGAATGTATGATGCGGGTAAGAATCTAGTATCCAACTGAAAAGTTACCGTAGGAGATGTTTTGGGCATCACATGGTCAATAAGGATGAACTAAATATGAAATCATAAGAAAATCTATTTTACATTAAACCACTCTAAACCAATACTACACATTTCTACTTCAACTTAGTGCTCGTTTCCATTTAATTACTCAAATGAAATGTTTCGATATCGGTACACTGTAATGTATTATTTTGAAATTAACTATATATATAAACTTATAACTAATAGATTTGGAACGAACGAAAAGAGGAGGTATAATCGGACATTATACTAGATTAGAGAATCTCGACTGAAATGAATGGAATGGAACGTAATTGAAAAGAAACCGCCTACATGCCAGTTGGGCTGTCTAGCTTCAAAAAACAGCCATCCAATGATAGCCTGCCAGGTAAGTAGTTTAATTTACATCTCCGATGCCTACCAATAAAGGATCAAAAAATATACAAGCTCTCCCCCCCCCTCTCTCTCTCTCTCTCTCTCTTGCCCCTCAACAAACTCACAACCCACCTTCCGAAAGCTCCATCAACAGACTCACATCGACCCTACCAACTTCGACGGACTCACAAACCCCCCCGACTCCTCCAAAATCAGTAAAGAAATAACAAAATGGAAACGAAGAAAAACAAGAAGTTGTAGAAAGAATTCAAATAAATCCTACAAATTGTTACACTGAGGAGGTATCGACAAGAATATCATTAAGTACATCATCCTCACCATTTGCCATGGTGAACCAACTGCACCCTTATCTTCATCACTTGAAAAACCCCATCTCTCAAGTTTCGAATGAGCTGCAATGAATTTCAACTTCTGAGTCTTGTCCATACCCACCCTTGAGTGCCGACGGTCACACGCCCATCTCAAGAAAGACCAATTGCATTTGAATCCACAAGAAGTTGCATGAAGAAAGATTAGCCTAACTGCAGATTTTCTTAGCGACTCAAACTCAATAAGATACATTTCCCACATGAGCCTACTACTCTGCAGGTTGCCAAATCTCATCTTTCTTGTAACGAGGTCCCTCTCCTTCATCTGTACATCTCTTGCATAGATTGGATCAATTTTTTCTGTTCTCCATTTCATCAGTTCCTATAGCACAATATGAGCTTCTTCCCTAAAAACAAGCCAGGTTATGAGCTTCTCCACATCATTTTCTTGCGCATAATTCAAGTGTTTGAAAGGTGGAAGAGATGGGAGGTTTTCGTAGGTTGCAAGGGGGAGGGGTTTTTGGCACAGGGGAAGGAAGGGGAAGGTTTCCTAGATTGGGGGGGGGGGGGGTTTTTTGGGGGGGGGG
>QEOT01123783.1:45532-88675 GCA_003123785.1 Pterocarya stenoptera
GGGGGGGGGGGGGGGGGGGTTTCGTCGTAGGGGACGAAGGTTTCGTCGAAGATGGGTTTTAATCAAATGAGTATTCTGTAGTGGTTATTTACTCAGATTTCTTATGTATCTTAATATAAGTGGGGGTTGTTATTTACACAACTTCAGATGGACCGATATGGGGTATTCTCAATTGAAAATTTGCTTTTCAAGCGCTTTGTAAATAATTTATCAAGCTATACAGTATTTTCTCAAATCGGCCATGTTGTGATGCAAAATGTAAAATAGAATAAAAACGAAATGGAAGGGATAAAGAGAAGTCGTGACAATTAATAATTTAGATAGATTATTCAAACTGGAAATTTATATATATCATGCTTTTATATCATTTTATCTTGCTATGATTAATTGACATTGTACATTACCGAAGTGGCTCATTTTCAATAATGAAATAAAAGTGAAATAAGAATATAATGTATAACATTATTCTAACCTAAGATAGAGTTGACGAGGCACTTGTTTTGTAGTAGCTTATGAATTTATCAAAAATAAACTACGGAAAACACTACTTCTACCAAAAATATTCACTGGAATTTTGTACCAACTTATTTTTTATAATTTTTTACTTAATAGTTAAGAAGGTATTTTTTAATGAGTTGGTGATTTAAAAAATGTTTAAAAAACTGTTTTTTACAATCGTCAATGGATTTCTTCTGCAACTCTAGCATGGCCTTTAAACTATATGTGGTGTAGATTTTGTCACATTGAATTGGCTCTCAACATTTCTATATTTGTTCTTCTATCTTTATGATCTTCTTTCTCATTCCAACTTTGAACCACTGGAAAGAAAATATCCTAAGCATCTCATTCTCTCTCTTGTAAAAAATCAAGAGTTCCAGATTTGATTTTTGCCGGAGGGGGAGGAGACCTTGACTTCCTCCTCTCTCTCCTTCCTCCATTCATCTATTTTGTCTATTAAAATTTATTTTATCTAGTTTTATTTTTTTTTCTTCAAGGTCGAAAAAGACAAATTTATAATTTTTCGACAACTCCGGAAAGACACGTGCTGTACAAGCAAATTCACTGGTCGAAATCATTTGGAACAAAGTGGTGGTTTTATAAAAATTATCACGCGTGGTTCTTACGCACCACCCCTTCCGATAGCTCTTCTTGACACATGCACCAGATCACCGGACTCGCCACTACCAGACCTTTCAGATATGACATTTATGGCTAAAAAGAGACAAGTTTGCTGCCTTCATGGGCCATCACAGATTTTGAAGTCTACAGGAGTTGGTCCAAACATTAATTCGTTCTTTTTCGCATCTATCTTACTGCTTTTCTTTTCGGTTTCCTTATTGTTAATTTTTAAAAAAAAAAAGTTTATCTTTCGGGTGTTTGTCTGTAGAGGTTAAGTCCTCTCTTTTTATAAAAGGTGAGATTGAATCTCTGTTTAGGTAGAGAGTTGTCTCTTTGATGTTTGTTTGTAGAAAGTATCAGCAATAGTAAAGGTCAGATCAATCACAAAAAAAATAGTGTACTGGTAGAGTTCCAAATGCATTATTTTGGTTTATAATATTATGTTTGATATGGAGACATCTCATAATGTATCCGGTCATAGATGTAACTTTTTCTCATGAATGAATTATGATAGTTTCCCTTAAAAATAATTAAAAAAAAACTTTGGACCACGCGCTCACTATTTATTGGCTTATACAAAAACCAAGATCACAATAATAAAACAATTTTATATTGGCACTTTATTGGCATGGGTAATTTATTAATTTAAGTGACTCTCAATGATAAATTTTCTGCAATGTAATAGAGAGTTTTTACTTCAAAGGTGTTGAAGATAAAAATAACAATGATTGAAATATTAAATAAAAATGATTCTGCATATGGGGGTTATTGGTTAGTATGTTAGTAGGGCTGTAAATGAACTAGTCTGTTCAATAGTCTTCTCGCCCGATTAAACTCTATTGAACTCGACTCTTAAAAAAAAAAAAACTTATCCGTGAAAGCAGATATTCGCTTAATTAGTAAATGACACATACCGAACAAAACTCGACTTGACTCGGTTAAGACTTGTTAATACCTACTCATTTATGTTCGAGTTGACTCGTTAGCTTAATTCGATTAAAGCTTATGCATATATTGATAAATATATACATACACCTATATATACATATATATATGTATTAGCTAATAATATAAGCATAACACTTTTATAATTAAATATATAATATGTAACCTAATTGCTTGTGTTTATATGTTGAATATACTTCATAGCTATACTTTATAATTTGTATAATAATTAGTCGATAAGATTTAATAATTTCATAGACTATTACATGGAAACCATATATGAAATAGATATATGTTATTATATTATGTATATATTAATAATTTTTATAGACATATAACATATTGTTATTATGGATAAATATCAATGAGTTAGATATTAATTATTTATAAAATTTTAAAATCTTAAAATTCAATATAGATTCTACTTGTTAGTTATACAAATTAAGTAATAGGTTTTTTAATTTTTTTATCTATCTAATTTATTAATTATTAAATCTTATTAAAAATAATAATAAAAAATTTGAGCCAAGCTTGAGCTCGAGTTAAGAATTTAGCTTACCAAGTCGAACTCGAATAAATAATAAATAAAAATCTCGAGCTCAGGTTCAAACTAGAATATTTTGAATCGAGATGAGCCCGGCAAGCCAGAAGCCGGCTCGGTTCAGTTCAGCTTGATTACAACCCTATATGTGAGTGTAACGTCATGACAATCCCTGCCAAACTGCCAATTGTATGCCAAACTTTGAGAAAAATGTCCAAATAGATGGTAATGCTCGGCTGTGAACACATTTTCCAAAGATTGTAACGCCTTTTTGAAATGAATACATATCGCGTAATTCATTTGAAAAAAAAAAAAATGAAGTATGCTATTAAAAAATAATTTTTTTATCATATAAATCTTAAATTTATCTAATTTTTTTCAAAGAGAATAAACTAGATTTATACATTTTAAAATTATAAATATCATTTTTCCTTTTAATTAAGTGTAAATAGAATAAAAATCTCTTGAGTGTAAAGGGAATGAAATGAATAAATAGGGACTCTCATTCTCTTCATTTGTTTGTTTTTGCAGATGAGATGAGATGAAGGGAGATTAAAGTTAAAAAATTGAATAAAATATTGTTAGAATATATTTTTTTAATATTATTTTTATTTTGAATTTTGAAAAAGTTGAATTACTTATTTTATTTTGTATTAGAATTTAAAAAAATTATAATAATTAGATGAGATAAAATGATAAATTTCTTGAAAACAAACGAGGAATCTCGATTTTTCATTCCCTCCAAATTGGGAGGAAGATGTGAGACTGGAATAAGAGTTAATAAAACATTGATAAAAAATTGCTATAATACACTTCATATTTTGTTAAAGTTTTTGACTATCATTCTCTAGCATTTATACTCTTAAATTTTCCTTCATATTTCTTACCATTCTCGCTTTATAAATGCATTGTTTATGAATTGGGAGGAATATATTGATTTTTGTTGCTTCGTTGCAAAAGAATTTCATAGTGATATAATTATTAAGTAAATATTATATTTGAAAGTTTATCTAAATAAAGTAAAGTAATAAATCAGGAAAGAAGACAATAGTAATGCTGTTACAATTATTTTATAAAAATATTTCTAGTTTAAAATTTAATTGCGTAAAGTAATCTGAAAAGTGCAGTTTATAAATAATTTTTCATTTGCAAAAGCTAACTCAACTCTTTGTGCGAGCGGCGAAAGTCCTGAAATTGCCAAGTTGAGTGCAAAAAACGAGGACAGATGTCAGTTTCTCTGCAAATGCTGTACGTTAAAAATGTAAAAGACTATTCCTTATTTTATACCGCACATTATAATTTTTTAAAATTATAATTTTTTTTCTTTATCAAATATGTAGTCTTAGAGAAATAAATAAAAAAATTTTAAAATAAAATAAAAATAAATATAGTTTGTAGTGTGTGAAATAATGAATAAAAAAACTCTTAAAATATACACACGGAAAAAGGCCTTATAAACCGGTGAGGGAAGTAGCAAACTATAACCATAAAATGAAGTGGGAAGAGGAGTGGGAATGGTGACTGCCCCACGTCCTAAAATACAGGGTCATATGCCCCCACCAAGTAGAATTGCCATATTTTTGTATAGGAAAATTATACTGTAGTGCCTTAAAATTAAAATTTAATTATTTTTATTATTTTAATTAATAGTTAAGAAAGTGATTATTAATGAAATTATATATTTTATTATTTTTTTTGTAATAATTAAATATATTAAAAAATTATTTAAAAAAGTAAAAAAAAAAAAAAAAAAAACTAAATATATTAACGGTACATCTAACGGTAACCGCCGGGCGTTCAGCTAGCCTATCCTTTTGTGTATCGTTGGCCTTCAGTTGACGGGTCACATGCCACTTCAATGACCCCTACCCCTGTTCTCATATGGGCCCTCCACCGCCTCAACCCCATTCTGTGGAGTCGGAGCGTGTATCCCACTTTCTTGTTCAGCACGTACAACTATTTTTTTCCCCTCTCGCAAACGAGCAAGCAGAGCCTCGTCACTGTGCTGTGGAGTCTGGGACTCTTTTAAAAGGCGCCTCGACCGGCCCTCGAGGCTTGCCAGAGACCCCAGTTGCAGTTTCTTCCCTTCCCTTCCCTTCTCTCTCTCTAGCTTTCGCTTTCTCTTTCTCTTTCCTCTTTCTCTTTCTGTTTCTCTCGCTGCTTTTTTGATTTGGCTGGGCCCTGAGCCTGCAAATCCAGCAAACCTCCCACCTGGGTTTGTGATTATTAAATCTTAACTCAGAAGCGAACCCCCTTCCTTCCCATCACTGAGGCCATCAATAGCCCCAGTCCTCTGTGTTGCGTCTCAGCGATTGTGTTCTTTCCCCTTTTTTTTTTTTTTTTTTCATTGTCTGAAAGGATTTTCAGCATGTCTGCGAGTTTGGACGACGCCGAGTTTTGGCTACCACATGAGTTTCTCACCGACTACGACTTGGCCACTGACAAGAATAATAACTGCAATAGCGAAGGTAATGGGTTTCACTCCGACACTGAGGCGACGAGGTCTGTGTTCCCCTTCGAGTTCCCCTACGGGTTTAGCTCTTTTGGCACTTCGTCAGATATCGGTTCTCCGGTTGAGTCCGTTGTCGGTTCGAGTGAGACAGAGAGCGACGAGGAAGACTACGTCGCTGGGCTGACCCGCCGATTGGCACACTCGACCCTGGGGGACGATATCAGGAAGTCAGGCTCTCCTTTTCCCTTTGAGAATCCGAAGGTTTGATCGATAGTTCGTGTTCCTTTTTTCCCACTAGACACTTTTCCCTTCTTTTTTTGGTGATTTATAATTTGTGGTGTTTGCTTCTTACTTTGCAGGCTTGGGTTATGTCCGGTTCTCCACAGTCGACCCTTTGCGCGGTGGGGAGCGGATGTGGTTGCAAACAGGGCTCGAGCCATGGAAGCCCGAACTGTGCTTCTCTGGTCTCTTCCCAGCCTGCTACTTGGGATCTGCTTTACGCTGCTGCAGGGGAGGTTGCTAGGATGAGAATGGACGAAGAGATTTACGGACTTAACCATGGCAGAGGTCTCTTGGGTCCCCTAAGAAAGCCCTCTCCAGACACCATCTCCGTGAAGAAAGAGTCCAACGCTGATTTTGGAATTTTTCCTAACCAGTCGCTTTCCCACCAGCAGTTGCAAATGCAAGCCAGTCAAGTAAGATTTTATTTACTGTACTTTCTTGGCATTACGGGAGACTTGATTATTCAGAACTTAAAAAGCTTACAAATCTGTCAATTGTTGATGGGATCTATATTACTTCCGACAGTTTCAGCAGTTCAGAGAGCAACAAATGTTGAAGCAACATGGTTCGGCGGCTTGGGATGCACAATTGAAAGCGACTGCACGATACCAACAGCGGCAGGCCCAGCAAAGGGTCCTGAACCGGGGTAGAAACAGCGAGTACGTTGGAGGCCGAAACGGTCGTCCTCTAGGCTTGTCAGCTTCTGCCTGGCCCCCCCTTCAGCCGGCTCAGCAAAAGCACCAGCAGCCGCGTCAGCAAAATGGCTCTGGCATGAGAGCTGTATTTCTTGGAACTCCTGGTGGTAAAAAGGAATCAGCCGGTACCGGTGTGTTCTTGCCTCGCCGCGTTGATTGTCCATCTGATACACGCCGTAAGCCAGGTCCACTTTCTCTTGATCATTCGATTCAAGATCCGTTGGTTCGATACTAAACTATATTCCGTACTATTTCAAGGACTTATTTGGTTTTTTCGTAATTGATAGTTTAATCTCCACTATTATTATACTATTACGTCAGTTTCTGAAGTCTCATTTGTTTAGAACTCACTCAATCTTGTTCACAGTTATTACTTGTGTGCTGTTTGTGGGCGAGAAATTTGTTTGTTTATTATTAAGCTGTGTGCTATTCATCAGATCTGGTCAGATATACACCTCTGTAACCATGTTCTGATTATATTCCCTCAAATTTTACAGGGTGTTCCACTGTCTTAGTTCCGGCAAGAGTGGTGCAGGCTCTGAACCTGAACTTGGAAGATATGTTGGGCTCGCAGCCCCAGCTCCAGCCTCGGTTTAGTGGGACTATTACTCCAGACGGTGGTACGGTTGCTTCCTTGTGAAGCTGTTTCGCTCTTGTACAAACAATTCGGAATTTGTTTTTGCTCACTATTTTTCTTTAATGTTGTAGATGCTGCACTAAGGCTTAGGAGCAACAGCGTCTTTTCTCATCAGAAGCGAAATCTCCGGCCGCAGCCAGAAGCTATGAATCATGAGATCCGGTTACCCCAGGAGTGGACCTATTGATCCCCTTTCGCATCTGGGTCCCTTAATCTCGGCGTTTATTTTTCTTGGGGATGTTTCAGGATAAGAAACATGAAAGAAATTGGAAGCCTTTTAGTATTTTTTTTTTTGCTATAGGGATAGTCAACAGTAAGATACAGTTCCAGAAAGAAGAAAGGGCAAGAAATGGTGAATGATGAAGAACAGGAAGAATAGGGTTTTTTGGGTTAGGTTTAGAGGTAATAAGTGTCTTGCTTTGCAGGAAAGTGAACGATGCTCCAAAGCTTTTGTTTCTTTTGGTGGTGGATTATAGGAGAGTCAGTTTGTATTTTGGGGAAATAAGCAGCGAGGGATTCATTGAAAAATCTTGGATTTTAGGCGGTGGGGGTGTTAAGAGCCCTGCCTTTGGATGTGGGGGGGTTGTACCATGTTTGGTGTAATTACAACCCCCTTCTCTTCTCTTTTCAATTATGTGCCATTACTAGGTGCTCTGCAGTAAAAGTTGTCCCTGAAAATTGAATCCCAACCTGTCTCTACCCAACAGTATTGCCATCCAGTAATAATAACAGAGACTTCTTTTGCCGTCCTAACCAAATAAATTGTGTTTTTTCTTTGCCAGCTCTGCAATTGTGGTCCATGGGACAAAGAAACGAATTTGAAAGGAATTGGAGTCTTTAATAATTATTTGGTTGCGATTCTCTCGGGTTTCCTTTGTTCTCTCTCGTGTTGACCAATTCAGATATAGCGAAAGCTTTCATTTTTTTTCATAATTATGAAGGCAATGGAGGGTGCATGGTTCGAGGCGTCATTGGATTGCTGAGATGTTAATGTTAAAGTTAATGATACTCATTGAAAAATAAGCGGGGGATGACTCTTCTACATCCACTGGAAGGATCTGTCAGCACTCGGCAGAAGACTTTATACATTTCTCCCCGAGATCCGCTGGATTCTCGCTGTTCTGTTTTATTGGTTTACCGTGACCAACTAATCTTATTTTAATGCCTATAAAATAAAATATAATAATTTTATTCTAATATTATCCAAAAGGTTAGGACATGGATTGTTACCATTACTTCCTAAATTAGTTTTATTTATGTTCTCTTAGGCTTCGTTTGGATGTACAACTCATCCCAACTCATCTCAACTCATCATTACACCTTTTTTAAATCCCAATATAAAATATAATAAACAATTCAACTTTTTCAAATCCCAAAACAACTTTAATATTAAAAAATAATATTCTAACAATATTTTATCATCTCAACTCAACTCAACTCACTTCAACATCCAAACCCACCCTTAGTCCGTAAATTACTTATTCGTGCTCTCTTTGATAAAATTATAAGGTATATTATTAAAACATTAATTCTTTCCTATATGTTTTATATTTATTTACTTTTTAAAAAAAGAATGTAAGAAGCTGCATAAAAGATTTTAAATATAATTTTTCATTATGATATGGATAACGATATAATATCCATGCACTTTCTTTATTATTTATTTACTAAGCATCTCTTTTTTCTTTTCTATTTTTCGTTTTGCTATTTGAATCGAAATTAAAAATTTTAAAACATAATCTTCTTAAATTGTTTATTATATTTTGTATAAGAGTTTGAAAAAATTGTAATAATTATATGAGTGAGATGAGATTGTTTGATTTTGTGTAATCAAACCAGTGAATCTTGTTTAAAGGGTGGTTTGAGTTGACTGTCTGAGGAGTGAAGAGAAAATTATTGAAGACTTGTGAGATAATGCGGGTGGTTTTAGTTGGTAGTCTCCCGGATATTTATTATGTTAAGTTATAGAGTGTGCAAATGTCATATAATCTTTTTGAAAAAAAAATGAATAAATAGATATTTACATGAAAAAAAAAAATTAATTTTTTAATAATAGACCATACTATCTTTTAAAATGATTGCATGCTACTTACATATTTGATTATTGTATGTAATTACTCTTTAAGGATTTATCAATAGGTAATCATTTGGTGTTGTGAAGCTTCGACAATGATATGTATAAATCGTCAATGGGTCACGAGGATAGTAGTGATTTACGGGTGGTACTATGTCATACTTCAAATTATCTTTGTAGATGAAGAAGTGTTAATTCTTAACTATAGGGTTATCAAAAAAAAAAATGAAAAAAATCTTGACCATAGGAAAGATAGTAAGATAGACAAGTATCTAGATTAGATTTATTATAATTTTGTTTGACGTTTGAGTAGCACAAAAATACCTACCATCGTGTCTTACTAGGAGTCTTGGAGATGCGTTAAGTGTAGAAGTGTCAAATCGTGTTAACAAGTCGTGTTAAGACATATATATTATACTATATAGGTCAATTCTAATCCGACCCGTTAAGTTTATCGTGTCAAACTCTGACACGACCCATTAATATAACTGGTCTTGTTGTGTCAATCCGTTTTGACTTGTTTATGTAAATAGGTTGAACAAATTCAAAATTAACCTATTTAACCTAATTAAGTTTAATATAATTTTATATATATGTTAAAATCACAATATCTATTAAAAAATATAAAGTTAACTATAAGTCTAAAATTATAATCCAAATAATAAAAATATCGAAATTAAAATCTCAATAATTTTATTTTTAGGTAAAAGAGTATAATTATAATTATAATTTTCTTAACGGATCAAAACGTTATCAATCCGTTAAACAATCGTATCTTAATAGGTCAATCCGTTTTGATCTAAATCCGTTAAGATTAAACTCTAACCTGTTTTTATATTATAATATTTATATTAAATTAATAAATCGTGTTACATATTATCACACTTAATTGAGTGTGCAGCATACACGCCACCCTATCTCTCCGTGTAAATCCCTTCACAGCGTGCTTTTTCTTTTGAAATGCATCGGTAAATAGGCCACGTCGCTTCGTTCGCCGGGAAACGCTTTGCTCGGCAAGTCTGGAAACTTCAAAATTCAAATCACATGGTGCCCTCCACGCGCACACATCGTTTTTGGGGGGATGGGGCCCCCTTAGGGAACTGCGCTTTGCACGTCGGTTGATGTGTCCTTCAGTGTTGTTGGACGTGCACGACGTGCTTTCGGGGATTCTGTGTCTATGTTTTGACTAGGTCATATGCCGAATCCTACCCCCCCAACCCACATCCGGCTCAAATCCTGATCCGTCCTGCTGTTTTTTTCACGATCTGAGCTTTAGCAAATGGCTGTGGTTAACATGTAATCCCGCTCACCATCTTCTCTTCCGAAGGTACCGTTGCTTTCTTTTCATTAAAATGGTGGATTTACGATTTTTGGTCATTTTCTTATGATGTGATAAAAGACCCAGGAACCATAATACTACATGACATATAAAAGATTCTAAAACTGTAAAAAAATCTAGAATAATTTATGGTTGGAGATACAAAAAGAGATATTTGTAGAACACAACGCCCACGACGAAGAAATCATTCCATGTTGATACTGATTGACAGACTTCTAATTCCCCACTACCAGCAATCCATATCCTACACTCCGTTGCCCATTTTGGACTCTCAACAATACTTTTGCCAACCTCAATTCACAAATAAAAAGTCTTTACCCTGTAAATTAATTAGCAGAATAAGCCACTTCTTCGTGGGTCCACAGAATACGAGTGCCATCCATCCATCTCTTCTATCTCCTTTGTATTATTATAAAAGGAGGTTGCTCAACTAACTTACCGTCTTTCCGAGTAATATACAAGCGGATGCTTATGACTGATAGATATCATATATGTATATATATAGCTTAATGTTGACAGATATGGTGACTGAAGTTTGAACCCTTCTTTTCCATCACTAAAACGTCGCAATCTTACGCGTGGAACTCACAACGTACGTACGTAATTGTTAAGTAACTGCGTTTGAAGGATGGTCTTTAATTAATGAATTAGCTTGTAATTATTCATTGGTTTTCCCCCTTTTATGTATACATCCTGTCAAATATATGCCCATTGACCTCTATTTTATCTTGTTTGTTTTTAAGACAATTTAAAAATTTAAAAATTTAAAAAACTTCACACTTTATCATTATAATTTTTTTAAATTTTTATATAAAATAAAATAAATAATTTAATTTTTTTATATTCTAAAATAAATATAATATTAAAAAATATTTTATAATAATATTTTATTCAACTTTTCAACTTTAATCTCATCTCATCTCTAAAAATAAAAGAGACCTAAACTTGGCACTTCCATTTGATCTTTGCAATTATGGGTGATCTTCATTTTAATACCCCAACCTAATGAAAAACATTCCTACACTATATAAAAAAATAATAAATATTAGGTATGAAAGTAAATAATAACTGATGCAGATCATTCCTCTTGTCAGAATCATTGTAATCATGGCTTTGAGGGTTTGAATGTATCAACTTGTATTGTTCCATCACTGTAGATTTTGTCACCTCTAGCCACTTCTGCATGTTGATCAGTTGTCATTTTAATTAGTAAATATACAAAATCATTTAAAATATTATTTTACTTGATTGAAAATGAAAAAATATAAAATAAAATAATTGTCTAATTCATTTATGGACTCTCTCTTCTCCTTGTGTTTCAGATTTATTGAAGATGTAGAAACACATTAGCCGGTCATGAAAAAACTGGGCAGTTCCTACCTCTCTAAGATCTTACTAGAAAATCAAAGACCTAAACCTAAAATTTTATTATGGAAAGCAAAGAAAGTGAGATATTCATGAGACATTAGGTCGGGGGATGTGAGGTTAGGTGAGCATAGCTAAGATGTGGGTATTCCACTTGGAAAACAGAGATAGCTGTGAGGGTGCCCGTGCCATGAGGAGAGTAGTTGCACGTTAAACTAGAATTTTCTAAATTCTAATGGCAATTCAAATTAAATAAATAAATAAATGATAAAAACTGTGATATTCTCAAAGAAGAAAATAATGATGAGAAATCATTTGAACAGTGCCTATGTATGAATTTTCTCTACTTTCCTACAAACACCCTCTCTCTCTGATCTGTCGATAAGCATTTTCTTTTTCACATGTCTGCATCATTGCATTAAATGGTGGAGGCCGTAGAAGTTGGTTCTTCTACTGAACCTGAGACTTGAGTCGTACCTAAAGGCACATCGATTTGATTGGTTCCTTTTGCTAAGATGGTTCTGACGCTAGAGGTTTTAAAACATGAAGACAAATGCTCAACCCACCGAAAGTTGGATTCCGAAACTGTCTCGAAATTTTTTTTTTTAATTTTTTGCTTAGTCATAAATATTTTTTCATTATGTTATAAATTTTTTAGTTTTTGAAAATATTTATGATGATTAAAAAAATATATAAAATAAAAAATAAGAAATAAAAAATAAAATACACGTTTGGGATACTTTTTTGAGACATTTCTTCAATTGGTTTAGCACCGCTCAAACATGAATAATACTACAAATCTCGCTGGAGTATATGCTTGATGTTTGATATATTTTTTTTAAAGTATGATTTTTATAGATTTTTTTAATAATTTTAAATATTTTAAAAAAATAAAAAATTTAAAATATTATTAAAAAATATTTTTTTAATCATGAAATAAAATAAAATTTTTTTATAATTTTTTATTTTACTTTATAATTAAGGAAGTATTTTTTAATAATTATTTTTACTTTCTTATTAAGAAAATATTTTTTAATAATATTTTAAATTTATTTTATTTTTTAAAAATATTTAAAATTATTAAAAACATCTACATATAAAAAAATTTAAAAAATACATATCAAAAAGTGAAGCTACATCCGAACGGAGCCCTAGTGGTACCTGTAGCCCGGCTCTTAAAACATAAGCATCGTTTGGGTACATTTTGTTAAAACTCGATCATCAAGATAGCCCCAAAAAGAGTCCACCAATATATATATTGTCCCGTTAGCATTCCATTTCCATTAAAAAAAAAAAAANCAGTTCTCCTAATAGTTGAAATTGAAGGGGATGCTATTTTATTTATTTTTTATTTGAAAAGTTTAAGTCTTGTTTAGTTACGCAGTTTAGATAAGATGAGTAAGGATGAAAACCGATGCTTTTGGCGTAGTTTTTGGGCAAGACTGACGAGAGGAAATATGGAGGAGCAACCGGCTGTAACAGGTTGATGAAAAGGAGAAAACCAACTGTATCGACTCCGGCAGTTCTTTGACAGTTCACGATCGATTTCTTGATTTGAGCTAGCGGCGACTGTGGTCTGAGAGAGTAGAGCGAGAGAGTTGTAGAGGAGAGAGAGATGATGAGAGAAATTGGAAATCGATTAAGGAAGAAGACGAGCGGTTAAATCAAACGGTGTCGTTCCACTTTTTTTTTTTTAAATGGAACGGCGTCATTTCATATATAGACTGAAACTAATATACTATCAGCTGGTTCAACGGTTTGACAGTGGTTCAAACCGAGACCGAACCGACCAACTTCGATTTGAGCAAATAAATACCACACGCCGACAATGGTTGGCGTCATTGGCGGTCGGTTTCTGTTCAGCCCTATAAATTATATGTTTTGTTGAAAGTTGAATAAAATATTATTAAAATATTATTTTTATTTTATGATTTGAAAAAATTAAATTATCTACTATATTTTATGTGGGAGATTGAAAAAATTATAATAATTATATGAGATGAGATGAGATGAGATAATTTAATTTTATGTAACTAAACCAATTCCTAATGTGTTAATAAAAGTGCAAACGGGATAAAAAGTGTATATTCTCCCTTTTTTACTAATAATTTTCGTGTCGTCCATACATATTCTATCATCAATTCACTTTATGCATAAATCTTAAATGCATGCATACCAACTACCGAGAGTACATTCAAATAAAATCGACTTAACATGATAAGATAAGGGTTAATTAAGTTATTTAAGAATTTTGTGGTGGGTTTTTGTTCATTTATCTTGATTTATGCTATATATAGTCAATTTTATATACTTCTTTCGGACTTCACTGATTTGATTGGTCAAAATAGTTATTTTATATATATAAAAAATGATGTAGCCAATCACATTAGTAGAGTGCGTAACAAATACATAAAAATAATTACGTATAGAGTTTTTTGTAATATAATTGTTCGATTTTCAACATTTTCTCAATCCCATGTCTCAATAACCCAATATTCGTTCACAACAATCACATTTTCACTGTCTTGAATAACAATGAGTAGAAAAAAATTAGAAAACCATACCTTGACGGGCGGTGGGAGCCCATATTGACTATATGATATATTTTCTTGTAGTTGGTATATTCATAAGTTTTTGGTTGATTCATTGTTTCATGAATTGCGCCAAACGAAAAGATATTCAAGATATATAATAACACTAATTTTGGAGTGGTAATTATAGTGAATTATGGATCTGTTTTTCGATCCATGATTTCCTTAAATTATAATTTTAGTACTAATGTTGAATAAAAATGAACATTTTATGTCAATCTTACATAATTTAATGTTATTTGTATTAATTATGTCAAAACTATAATTTAAATATCTATCTGTCGTACTAAAAATCTTGCCTTGGGTCCTTGGGAATGATACTAGAGAAACATTATAAACGACAGCCATAAATGCACACAACTCGACAGTGTCTATCGATCATAACTGGCGTTAAATTTCTCGTGAAGAGTCGGCGTGCTATCCAGATGTAAGTACAAGCCAGCTCCACGTGGCTCCAACATGGAACGAATTCAGTGCGCGACCCACCACTGGGTCATCGATACGGCACAAGAGCGTATCATTAAGATCAACAGTGATGATGGTCCATAAAGAAACCGACGCTAATGGATATTGAGCTTCGGAAGTCAACGAAACTTGGGTCGATTGGTCCTGACTCGTCGTCCTCCAGGTCCGAATTTCAGGTAGTTGTCTTTTCGATTCTTTTCCGAAATGAAACATTTTCGCTGACAACTCTTACTTCTGTTGGGTTAGCGAGAAAAGCTAGGAAAACGAAAGACTTGATCGTTATAATAGGAGGTAGATTTGATTGTGCCGGGAAGTTTGATGAAAAGCTCCGATGAGGGGTGATTCGAGTCCTTCAGATGGTGATCAGGTTAGTCTTTTGCTTGCTGTGCTCTGGTTCTGCTTGAGTCTACTCCGTGTTTTCTTGGATGTTGTAACTGAAAGTATAAATAAGCTTGTATTGGTATTTGATTTACGGCCTTGTGAGTCGACTTTTTGCAATTGACAGGGTGTGTTATGCTGTTGGAGTGGCTTCATTATGTTTATGGAAAGCGGGCTATTTGAGAAGTTGGGAGGCCGAATTTGAAGTGTGAGTTGTGTTTTATAATTTGTAGGTAATATATCATTGCATTGGTAACTTTTTGCTCATACGCCAGAAATCACATTGTCAGTGATGGTTTATAATATAGCACTTGACTTCTTCGTTCGATACATTAAGGTTTGTAGCATTTTAAATTCCATTTGAAGCTGCAAATTGACAAGAAGTCATTCATTAAGTTGTTGTTTCCTATTTATCATTCATTATTTCTCATTTATCCTATTCTGAATGTGCTGTTGTTGTAGAAGTTTTTCCACGGTCTTCAACACAATAGTGAGGATTGCAATTTGGTTGTCTTCTATCATATCAGCTTGAATAAACATGTGCTTTTCATGACAGGCAACGGTACCCCAATAAGACATGTTTTGGGAAAAAGCAAGATGATAGTGGGATTACTAGAAGGTATTCTGACGATGTTGAAGGGTGAAGTTGCAATGGTATATCATTATCCTAGTTTCTGAAACTGTATTTTAAAAAAGAATAGGCGAAAGATATGGTAAAGAATGGAATAGAATGAACGTAATGTAAACCGATTATAATATTTGGCATCTGTTTGTAAAAATCCCATTTACTTTTATTTTTACTTGTTGCATCTGAAAATATTCATTCCATTTCCTGGGTAAGGACCTTCTAGAGTGGGCAAATTAAGTTCATGGATGGTTTCTTTATACTCTAATATTTACTGTATATTTGTTATTAGTTCAAGATGAAACCTCAACTGCACTATGGTGAGAAGGGTTGCCCAGTTTCTGCATCTCATAACTTTCCAAAGGATGATGAACTTCATTTGAAATTGAGATGATAAATTCTATCAAAGCTAAGGTGAGCCTGTCAACTTCCAATTCTTCTAATGTGGAATTTCACTCCCAGCACACAGTGGTTTTTGTTTCTTGTTGGGGTTATTGTTACAATATCGGTTCTGTTGACTATAATTTTCAACTTCGTTTGATTTCATGGACCTTCAATTGATTCGTGACTGTTGCCAGAAACCTTTGACGTATGTAGGCCTCCATGTCTAAACTCCAATATGGTGTTTTCTTGTCAAATATTTGATCAATTTTGATTCTTTTAAAATCTAAAGAATAAGTCAATAATTGCATCTGACTTATCTTTAGTTCTAATATTTCCTTTTTGTTTTTTCTGATGTGCTGATTTTCAGGTTGTTAGTGATGATTTGGGGGTTGTGAAAAAGGTATTGACAGCTATATGCTTGTTGCATTGTTTATAATTTCATTAAGGACATGTTATGATTTCAGACAATGAAAACCTAAAAATTACATTATGATAATCTCTTTAACTAACTTATCAAAAAAATAAAAATAAAAATACTATCATCGATTCAATAAAAATGGCTGAATCTAATAGATGCTTTTGATTTTTAATTGTTCACCAATTAGGGTGGTATCTGTTCTGAATTGTTGCATTGGCTTTATCACTCTTTTATTAGACTCAGACGAGAAGCTTGAGGATATTCCCTTGTATTATATATCATTGGAACTTGAGTAATTTTGATTCAGATTTTGCTTTCATATTGTAGTACCGAGAAAACATATAAACTTTTAATGATATACACATGTTTTCTGTTTATTTATTATATATTTTGCACCAAAAATAAATATGTTGTAAAAATAACAATTTCAATCTGCTGTTGGAACATATGAAAAGATAAGGTAGCTGCTATATCCATAGACCTAAGAAACTCCCAATGATCTGGTAATAAATGAAGGACAGGGTTAGGAATCACCCAGAGAACCTTATGAAGTAAAAGCTTGGTATGAACTGAATTATGTCCCTTTAAATATTTTCCTTTCTTCTTCTATGGTATGTTTAAGTGCCAAGTGGAGTGGTTGAAGTTCCTACTGGAGTATAATTGTTTTCAAGATTTCTGCAAAGACTGGTAACGGGAATGCAAGTCTGACACATATGAAGGGAGAACAATATTTCTTTACTTTTGGAAAATCAGAGGTCAGTAACACATTTCCGATCATTTACTTTTTCCAAAGTATTTGGTGTGCTTGGCTTTCTTGAAGTAATAATATGCATTACTGGAGTTTTCTGAAACGCATAATTTTTTGCGGGTTTGATACCTTGCCCCTATATTTCAATTCAACTTACCTTGCTAATTTGTTAAGATGAACTCAGGGAAACTTGGGACCTTTGTAGCTGATTTTTAAACTATTTCCGTTGGGTATTATCTATAGAAGATACTGCTCTTTTGATTTATGCTCTTTTCGATATGCTTTTTATCATTGCTCATTTGTACATTAGGCACCTAAAGGTCTTGATATGGGAACCGGAACCATGGCCCAGGGAGAGAAGGCGGTAATATTCGTCACCAGCCAATACTTAACTCAATCTCCTTTGATCCCTGTGATAGAAGGATTTGAAGCTTGTCCACTTCATTTTGAAGTCAATACAGAAGTTCATTTTGATGTGGAGCTTGTCCACTTCATTCAGGTCTGATGTTCTTCCTCTTGAGAAATCATAGTTGTTTATTCATATATCTGTATTGCAACTAGGAAAACATTAAACTTATAACTCTTTTACAACCGTTTCACAACTCTTTTTTAAATGGAGGGTATTTAGAACAATGAAATTATTTTGGATGAAGTAGCACAGTTACATTGGTTGATAGTAAAATGAGTTGTAAAATAGTTGTAAAAAAAGTTGTTAGTATATCACTACTCTTCTTTGCAATGGTTCCTTCTTTTGCAGTGGTGCATTACATGTTTCAACTGGAATTATTTTTTACCTATTTCTTGAATAAATAAGTAGTTCATAATGTTGCCTTGTTGCTTCAAGGTGATGTTAGTTTATTAAAACCTCCAATTTATTAATTTTACCACTCAATTCGTATATCACACACAAGTACACATGATAGTTTGATCCAGTATTCTTAACTTCGTCCCTTGATATCAGACAAGAACTCTGCTGGACCCCAAAATGTGATTTTACTTTGTACTTACGCATTGACAGGTGTGGGACGTGCTTGGGAGATGGAAGCCTAATAAAACGGCAGATTCGTGATGGAAAAGGTTGAAGTGGGTTTCAGAATTTTTATTTTCCTTGTTAAACGATGCTGCATGATTTCTGTAATTTCACATTGTTTTGGTTCCAGTTACTGGCTTAACAGCTTCTTTGCCAATCTTTTTTTTTTTTTTTTCAAGTGGAACTCTTCATGATCTACATTATCCAATAGATGCCATACTATTCACTTTTATTGTGATTTCTGTGAACCCAAGATGATGGTTTTTTCAATCGATTGAAACAATTATGTGAGTTTCTGATGGATTGCCCTTTCATGACAGTCTATTACGAGTCCATTACAAGGGCATGCTTCTTAATGAAGAGAAGAGGGTCTTCTATGATACAAGAGTAGATAACAATGGTCAGCCTTTGGAGTTCAGTTCTGGAGAGGGGCTTGTGAGTGTTATAGAGAATTCATGATTTGTTTGAATATTTTTAATCATCAAGTTGTGAGTATTTTTTTTATCATTGAAGACCATATTATCCTGTAAATCAACCCTGTACCAATGTGGATCACACAAATTTCACTGAGTTATGCTAAAACCTTGCTTCTATAATGCAATTTAACAGACTGAGAATCCCATTTTGTATGCTAGGTGCATGAGGGGTTGAAATGTTTGTTCGTTTGATGCTGCTGGGCGAGTTTGCTCCTCACATTTCCACCAGATTATGCATATGAAAAGTTCCCTAGGTTACTTTCAAAATCTAGCTTTCCCCCTCTGATTGTATCGAGTTTTTCCAGAACAACATATATAGAGTAATATGGCTATTATTCTAAGAGAAAAGCTTGGGACTGGATGGGTTTAAAACAATTTTTTGCACCAGCCAATGATAATGTGCCATGTAGAAACTCTAGGAAAACACCACAAGAACCCATGGCCACCTGATCCCCCTCCCTCCCTTTGAATCCCTCTCCCTCCCCCATCATCTCACTCCAGCTTTTCTTAGAAAAAAAACCCCCCCACGACGACGAACAAAACAAAAATGCCCACCATGAGATACAGGGTTGGTACCTAATAATTTGAAGCTTATGATTGGCTGATTCACCATTGCTCAATGTTGTTTTACAAGAACCCTCCATAGCTCAGCGGGTTGATCTTCACCAATAAACCTTCCAATTATATTAATTATGAAAATGGAGATGCCATGCAAGTTGGAATCCGGTCGCCCATGAAAAACCTGGTTCAAAAACCAACAGAGAATTTTGTTCCTCAGATAAGCACAAACAATAACTCAGTCTCTCTTTCTCTGGGTCGCATTAAAGAGATGAAAAGGGAAAAATAAAATAAAATCTCAGGAGTCAATATCAATAACTAACAGAAAAAAGCTAAATAAAGCCAGCCCTTGCCATGCCAGTTATCAAGGGATAAAAATAGAAATACCAACTAGAAGAACCGAAACCTTTGGAATATGGAAAAAATGAAGACCTCACTAATGGCAATGGAATGCAAGCTGACCAAAAGCAATCACCCCCCCCCCCCCCCCCCNCAACTTGGTCTATTGATTCAATCCATGTTTACTATCCTTTGTTTGTTTTGAAAAATCAGATTTAAGTATCATTCAAGTGAGAACATTTAAATTGCCACTAAGATAGATCTGTGATAATATTTTTCTCTCTCAGGGAAACAGACTCTTCAAAAGAAGGAAAATTTGAACTTGCTAGAGCGAAGTATGAGAAGGTAATTTTGTCTTCTTTTAATTTAAAGTATTTTGGATGGGGTGACTGGTATTTTCCATTGTTTCTATAGATCTTATCAATCAAAAGGAAAACTAGTATTGATCTCAATCAATGTTTTGGGATGAAAATTGCTATTCTTATGTTGAAATTTTACCACTTTCGGTTACTGTAATTGCTGATAGTTATCAATCATGTTGCCCAATTTGGCTGGCAAAAATTATAGTATTTACCGAGAGGTCATAAAAATATTTATTGTAATCATTTGACTTACCTGACCTACAATAATTAATTTCTTTCAAGATCTGTTGTAGATTGACTTAAATTCCAGGACATACTAGCCATTAAGTTTGTCTAGAATCTTATTTCACACACTTGTAAAAACTGTGCTATTTATATAAATAATATTCTTCTGCTCTAATGTGTTAATGAATCTGTTGTGCTTTCAAGCTGTCATATAATAACTATGGTGGTTGCTCAACAGGTGCTTCGGGAATTTAATCATGTCAATCCACAAGATGATGATGAAGGGATGGACTTCGCAAAAACACAAGTGTTTTCTTTATCCTTTCCATTTAGGAATCCAATGAAATGCAATTGTTTGATTCTTGCATAATGAATCTTCTAATACTTCAGCGACCTAATATTCTGTGTTGTGCTATCTTTCTGTGAATGTATTAAAGATTGTCTTGTCTTTTCTTGTATTGTTTGAAGAATCTGTTGCACCTGAATGTGGCCGTGCATGTCAGCTTAAACTTGGAGAATGCAGATAGTGCATTGAGACATGTACTTCAAAATGCGGTAGCCATCTGTTTCATTAGACGGGTGAAAAAGACATTTTGGCAATAAAATCAGTTAGCATTTTCAATAATGATTTAGCTTTGAGTTGATTTTATTGAACGGGTCAACTGAGTGTATTTTTCAAGTCAGAAATGCAACCCCCTCGCATTGGCCTAACTCTTCTTGTGGTTGCCCTCTTGGAAAGACAGTGATATGTAAATTGTTAACAATGAAGTGCTATCTTTCGCTGCAAACTATAAATCATTGGCTTGGCTTTATCACAGTCTAATGTCAACACTGACAGTTGTCTCGGAACATATTTAGTCGATTGGCAAATGAATACCAAAAATATCTATTGAGGTGTAATTAGTTAGGGAACTTCCCATCAAACTTCGAATAGAATAACATTTGGGATGATATTTTACATTTCAAGAATGATTTTCCCTTCAGTATTAATCATGTTTACAGAGAAGATAATGCGCTAGCAGACAGTCTAGCAAATTATGGTGCTATGGGACATACAGTAAGTTTTTTTTTATCTCTCTTTCAACCCCCTAAGCATATGATTGTTCTGTTCTTTCTCAATCGTCCAGGTCTTCCTATTATTAGGCACTAAATTTTCTAGGCTTTTCTTAATCTTGTAAACTTTATATAAAGTTTTTATATTTTTTAGGAACTTGGTTTTGGGCTTTTACTTTCTTCTTGTAACCCCCCAAGTTTCATTATCTGTACAAGGTATTCCTCCACCACAAGTGAGAGTAATCAATAAAATTAGAGTCCCGACCTCTTAATTTAAAAAAATAAAAAATAAAAGTACTTTGACAAATCTTGGGTGTCAGACCATCCTTGCGCTGTATATCTTCAACCGGTTTTAGTAATTTATTTCACAGGCCAAGGTAGTTTTCTTTAGTTTTTGTTTTATATATCTATTCATGCTGGAACTATGAAGGTTTTAGATGCAAGCCCTGGACATGTGAAGGTTCTGATATTTATTATAGTAGTAGTTGATCATTAAATTCTTGACCCCATGTAAAACTTGCTTTTCGATTAGATAATGAAACTCGACAAGGCATCTGAAGCTGATGGAACCGTACAGCTGCTCTTCTAAAACCACAGCAGAAGGAGCAGGTAGGTTGGAACACCCTCAAACTCTCACTTTTTATCTGGAGATGGAGTTGAAAACGTTTTGTATCATATATCATATATCAATCCTTTGATTTCAGGAAGTTAAGATGAAGGCTCGGAAACAATTTAAAGGACTAACTGACAAAAAACAAGGGGAAATTGCAGATGCTGGAGATAGAGAAGATCATAATGTAGGTGAAAAGCCTGACAACATTGCTAAGGAGGATTTGGATGCGGATAATTCAGAAGAATCACGAGAAGCTGCAGCTGATGCCCGTCAATTGGGTTTGTTTCCTGCTTTCGGCCTATCGGTAGACGTCTATTTTCAGGTCTTGGGCAGCAGAGATGCACCATATTATGATATTTCCGAGTTGCCAAAAGAAAGGAAAAAAAAAACATCCTGGGTTTATACATCTCACTATGATATTTGTCTGACTTGCCTATGATTGACAATACACATTAGCTTTAAAACGGCGTCATATTGAATAGAAACCTCCACTACATTCCACACTCGGGCAATACAGACCACCTAGACTCTTTTCACTTGAACAATCATCCAAGCAGTAGATTAAAGAACGAGTAAAGACGATTACAATATTATAGACGCATCACTGAAAAGACACCATTTCCTTTGGGAAGACATTAACATCAAACTTGAGGAGTTATTAATGCGGTGGAGGACATGGTCTCATGAGCAGGTTTGGCCTTGGCAAGGGCACGAGTCTTGACGAGAAAGAACCCAACGGCATGGCCAACCACCGCGGCTATGAAGATTCCAAGGTTGAAGGACATGACAGAGAGCATGACTAGGTAAGCCAAGCCCATGCGAAAAGCATAGACGGTGGCCTGAATCAGCCCGCCCGCAATCGGTTTGTGGCCGGGCTTGACAGCCGGCAAGATGGACAATAGCTCGACGGCGACGGCCAGGGAAAAGACAGAGAGAAGAGCCAACACGTACATGCCAAGGTCTTGATTAGGCCACCCAGAGAAGAGGACTATGACATCTTTGCCCCAGTAGAAGCTCATGCGCATCATCCTATGTTTGCTCATGCTACCATCGGAAGGAGGCCTGTGCATGTGGCCGCCGTGATCATTTTCATCAGACATTTCTCAAAGACACACTGCTTGTTTGGAGGATTGGGTCTGATACTGAGGCAATGTTAAGCTTTATCTTGTTTTGAGTTGTAGTAATGTGCGCGTGTGGTGTACGTATAAAGGAGATGGAGCCAATGACAGCACAGGTGATGACAAGGTCTGAGTCGGATATAAATGGCCGTTGGATTGCTTGGAAATTGGGGAAGGAAAAAATAGCGAAGGTTTTGTGGTGAGTGGACTTGACTTTAAGGGACCGTATAGGAAGGGTTCGGCTATACTTGTAGCTTCTACTTTGGAAAATAGCCATATAGGATGTACAAATTCCATCGTATTTTCTTTAAAAATAATAAAGTTTATTATAAAAAAAAAAATATATTTTCATATTAATTTTAAATTTATTCATTTTTAAAAAAAAAAATTGTAAAATTCATACACTTAGGTTATAAATATCTAATGGTTATGTGGCTTTTCATGGGCCATTGCCTCAATGAATGAACAATCAATCCGCCTAGAGAAAAGTCCGAAAAGACAATAAATTTGATGTAGAAATAAAGACTTTTCAAAGAAGGTCAGTTTTTTCCAGTCCTCTCTCGGTCCTGCACGGAAATGGAGTTGTTATGCAATTACACGTTAAATTGTCTTGTAAGTTGTTATCTCAATTTTTTAAATTGATAAATTGACTTAATTTTACGTGATAAGTTACATTATCAAAAATATTCTGTTTTGAATGTTTAGAATATATCAGTATATATGTTAATAGTATTGAAATAGTTTAAATTAAAATATTTTATTAAGTTTCAAGAAAGTAAAGAGAAGAAATTGAATAAAAATATTATAAAATTAAAAAACTATTTGAATATAATTTTTTAATATAAATTTTGTTTTGAATTTTAAAAAAATTGTATTATTTTTTGTCTTATTCGAGAGTTTGAGAAAGTTGTAATGATTAGATGGAATTTCATGATTTTCAACATATCAATAATTGATACGTGAAAAAGTAAGTTTTTTTTGATAAATTTTTCTTAAGTTCATTTCACATTTTCTAAAAAAAATACAAAAATTCATTAATTAGTAGTAACTTTTTTAAACATTTAAAAAACATGATATATTTATAACTATTTTTTGCAATTTCTACATGATTATGTTTTAAATAAGGAACATTTTTGTAAAATAGCTTATAAAAGAAACTTCACTTTACATAAATAATTTAATATTATACATGCTTGTATAAAATTTGTAAAAAAAAATCGTACATGTATTATTACTCTTAAGAAAAATGATAGTAGCTACGAGCTAAGTCTGAGAGCAATTAATTAAAAATGAGTATTGATACAGTCATAAAGAGATTATACAAAAATAATTCTATAAATTGAAGTTACTTCATGTGGCCCGATAGATCTACTTTACAACAAAATTAACTTTACAATTTGATGAATCACATCAGGCCTAGGGGAGAAACATTTTTGGTCCGGACCGAAAAAACTGACCGGATCGAAAATGTGTGCGGTCAGTTTCGATCTAACAATTTGTGGGACAGAAGGGGTTCGGTTCAGTCCTAGGGTCTATAAGTTTTGGACCGGACCGAAACCAAAACTAACCGATCGAAATATATACTTTAAATATTTATATATAATATATTATTTTATATAGTAGTTGTATAAATTAATTGTTTAATTTTCATCTAATCTATTATCATTTCCATATAAAATGTTAAATAATATATGGAATCAATTAATAACGTATTATAAATCATATGACAATATATGTAGATACATAATACATTCATACATACTCTACTATTTACACTTAATTAAAGTAATTAGGTAATTTTTTTTTTAAATACCTAAGTTGCAAGCAAGCATGAATAATATATATACATTGAAATTATTTGATATTCATTAGCCATATATAAAATATAGGACATTATTAATAATTATGCATACTAAAGAGTAAAATCTAAGTTAGTAAGTAGTAGTCTTCTCTCAACCATTTTCTCTTAAAACGACTGAGGAGAAGTTTGTTGAGTCTGTTTTTGCTTTGGCTGAAGGAGGAGGGTGAAGTATATGCTCACTACAATGGGCAGAGGTGGAGTCATGGAAGAGATAGAAGAGATCTGGGATTGATTGAAGCTTATCAGAGAAGAAAATAGACCTATTGAAATCAATTGTAGCCAACTGGAGAAGATTAAGAAAAGAGGGGAAATGAGTATGTATAGTGGAGAAAATTTGTTTGGATTGGAAGATTTGGAGGGAAATAGTAAGAACGACAATGGAGAAGATATGGAAGGTGGGTAAGCCGATGGAGTTTCAGGAGATTGGTACAAACTGCTTTGTCATCACATTCTCAAATCAGTGTGATAAAGACAGATTAATGGGACGTTGCCCATGGCCTTTCGATAATTATCTGTTTGTGCTGAAGGATTATGATGGCGAAACTCAACCATATTTGCTGGACTTTGATCACGACAATCTTTGGATCCAGGTGTTTAGCCTCCCATTGAGTTATATGAATCAAGGGATGGGGGAGCAAATTTGAGGTTCCATAGGGAAGGTGATGGGCGTAGGTGTACAGGAAGATGCGTTGGTGTCGGGTCGATGTCTGAGGTTTAAGATAGAATGTGGTTAAAAGAAACCGATTGCTAGGGGGAGAACCATTAATATGGAAGGAAGGAGAATGTGGGTACCATTCCAATATGAAAAATTCCCTAAACTTGTTTTTGGTGTGGTAGGATCGTTCATGGCAAGCAAGGCTGTAGGCGTGGGGAGGTCGAGAACATTTAGGCCAGCGGTGGGGATTTTCAGTATGCGTCATGGTTGAGAGCTACGCTGATAAATTGGAGATGGTCTGAGCAAAAGGGGGATCAAAGACAGAATAAAAGTGACTCTGGTCAACCTAATCCCCAATATTCATACTTGGGAACGAAGGAAAGGGGTGGGTCACCTCGTAGAGAAAAAGGGAGTGGGTCGGCAAAGAAGGAGGTGACGAAGGGGAAGAGTATGGTGGGGGAGAGGGAAGTACTAGCGACAGACGTAACATAGGGGATTGGATCTCCGTTCGGATCCATGGAAGTGGGCTTGGTTCATCATATTCCTAGTCTAAGCAATATAAGTTTAGTTCAGCAGATACCAATAGAGGTGGCGAATATGCCTGTACAAAGCCCAACCCAAAGATGAGTAAGTATTGGAATGACAGTGAAAGAATGCTCAAACAACTAGGGAGGTTATCAGGGGAGAAAGAAGAGCAGTTGGAAGATGAGCTCGAGGAAGGCTTGGAACGTAAATTTGATAGTATGGAGGGGGAGAATATGCTGGAAGTTATAGAGAAACAAATCTAGAAATGAGGGTGGGAAGGTCTTTGGAAAGGAGACCAGAGGCAGAGGGCAGTCTCTGGCATTATGAATCTTATCAGTTGGAACTGCCGAGAGCTTGGGAAACCTTGGACAGTTCAAGACCTTTGCCTAATGGTAAAGGATAAGCAGCCCAATTTGGTGTTCTTGATTGAAACAATGGTTAAAGTTGGTAGAGTGGAAGGTTTGAAGAGAAGATTGAGAATGGATGGTTGTTTTGTAGTGGATCCCTTGGGTAGAAGAGGGGGTCTGGCACTGTTCTGGAAAATCAAGGAGGAAGTGGAAGTTAAAAACTACTCTAATTGGCATATTAATACTATGGTTAAGAGAGAAGGGGATGGTAGGGAGTGGCTTTTTACAAGATTTTATGGGCACCCTGAGACAGGGAAGAAGAGACGATCATGGAAATTATTAAGAAGTTTAAAGCCCAGAGATCATGTAGCATGGTGTATGGTAGGGGACTTTAATGAAATCATGTTCCAAAATGAGAAGGTTGGGGGGTAGACAAAGGGCTGAAACCCAATTGAGTTAATTCTTAGATGTGTTAGAGGAGAATTTTGATCTTGGCTGTTCTGGTGATTTCTTCATGTGGAGTAATAAACATTCTAACCATTCTTTTACTAAACAAAGGTTAGACAAATGTGTGACTAATAATATGTGGAGAGCAATGTTCATGGAAGTAAGGGATGGAAGTAAGGGTGGAGGGCCTTTCAACGAGATGTTCAAACCACACATCTATTTTGCTATCAATGGATGGGACTAATACTAGGCATAGAAGAAGACGATTTCCTTTTATATTTGAAGCAAGTTGGGCTAGAGAAGAAGAATGTGAACATGATAAGGCAAGAGTGGGTAGAAGGAAATTCAATATATGATCCTATGCTGAGTGTCCAATCTCGGTTGAAATCCTGTAGTGGAACTTTGGTGGATTGTTTCAAAAGGAAAGATAAGGAGCAGGTTAAGGAGATTGAGCAGCTAAATACTAAAATAAAAGAAGCGCAGGAAGTGATGAGACCACACAAAATGGAGGAGTTGAAGAGATTACAAAAAAATGGGAGTGTTGCTGGAATATGAGGATGTAAAGTGGAAATAAAGCCAAGAGGAACTGGTATAGTTTGGGAAACAAAAATACAAAGTTTTTTCTTAAGTGTGCCAATCAGAGAAGAAAGAGGAATCAGATTATCTCAATTATAGATGGCCATACTAATCTGAGAGTGAAGCAAGATGGAGTTGCAGAGGTGTTCAAAGAGCACTTTTCTAAAGTATATAAAAGTACAAAACCATCCAATGAAGTGAGTGACACATGTGTGGAAACTTTGAAAAGTCGGGTGACTTGTGTAATGAATGAGTATTTAGAGAGGGTTTTCACAAGAGGGAAGTAGAAGAAGCTTTGAAGATGCTGGGACTGTTGAAATCTCCAGGATTTGATGCTTTTGGGACTTGCTTTTTTCACTCCTTTTGGCACATTGTGGGTGATGATGTAAGTAGTGCTGCTCTTAAGTTCCTTAATGGTGGAGGCATGGAACAATCTCTAAACCATACCTATGTAGCCTTAATCCCTAAGGTGGATGACCCTAAGCTAGTTAATGATTTTAGGCCCATAAGCTTATGCAATGTAATATATAACATCATAGCTAAAACCCTTGCCAACAGATTGAAAAGAGTGCTAAATGATATAATCTCTAAAAGCCAAAGTGTTTTTATCCCAAGGAGACTAATTTTTGACAATACAATTGCTTCCTATGAAGTGCTTCACTCAATGAAAACGAGGCAAAGGGACTTAGTAGGCAACATGGCTATGAAGTTGGACATATCAAAAGCATAGAGTGGAATGAGTTTATCTTGAGGCAATGATGAGAAAACTGGATTTTGGAGAAAGGTGGATAAGTTTGATAATGGAGGTCATCACCTCAGTCTCGTATGCTGTCTTGGTTAATGGCAAACTTGATGAAATAATTTTTCCTACGAGGGGATTAAGACAAGGAGATCCCTTGTCTCCCTATCTATTCCTTCTGTGTGCATAATGGTTAAGTTCAATGATTAATCAGGCAGAGAGTAGATTAGAGTTGAGGGGTATGTTAGTGGCAATGGAAGGTATAAAGTTTACCCATCTACTCTTTGCGGATGACTGTATAATCTTTGAGAGGGCAAGCTGGGTCAAGTGGAAAAAGATTAGTGGTATACTTAAATAAGCGCAAACCTAATGTATTTTTTAGTCCGAATGCAAAAGCCTTTGTGAAAGAGGGGAAAATTAAAGAGATTGGAGCAAGGCTGCAGAATAATTGTGAAAAATATCTAGGACAGCCAATCATGGTTGGAAGATCCAGATATAATTCCTTTAGAGGAATTAAAGACAGAGTGTGGAAGAAGATCAACAATTGGAAGAATCACTTCTTGTCTCCCTCAGGTAAGGAAGTCTTGTTGAAAGTAGTTATTCAAGTTATTCCTACTTATCATATGAATGTGTTCAAACTACCAAAGAAGTTATGTAAGGAAATAGCAGCTCTAATGGCCAAGATCTGGTGGGGTTTTAAGAATAATGAAAGTAAGATTCAATGGAGGAGCTGGTCTAAGATGGGGATATCTAAAGCTGGAGGGGGATTGGGTTTTCGAGAGCTTGAGAGCTTCAATACTACTCTATTAGCAAATCAATGTTGGAGAGTGTTAACTAATCCCCATTCTATGGTTGCTATGGTTCTAAAAGACAAATACTTCAGACATTCTAAGCTTCTTAATTTGAAGCTAGGCTACAAACCATCAGTGATGTGGAGAAGTTTACGGGGCTCTTTAGATTTACTAAAGGAGGGGCTTATTTGGAGAGTGGGAAATGGCCAAAGCATTAAGATACGGGAGGATAAGTGGATTCCAAGACCTTCAACTTTTAGCATCCAATCCCCAATAGCAGTTTTAGAGGTTGATGCAATTTTGAGGGAGCTTATTAATGTGAATAGTCGGACATGGAATGAAGAGCTGGTTAAAAGAATCTTGAATGAAGATGCAGTAGAGATTGTTTTTAATTTGCCTATAAGTTTATCTGGTTCACCAGACAAGCAGATATGTGCTCCTTAAAATGGGCAATATAATGTCAAGAGTGCTTACCACATGGAAATGTGTAGAAAAAGAAAAAAAAAAAAAAAAAGAGAAAGGGGGGAGACTTCGAAAGGAACAATAGAGTTTTGGAAGGTGTTATGGAATTTAAGATTGCGTTTGGATGTTGAGTTGAATTGAGTTCTCTATGAATAGTAGTGCGTTAAGATGGTTGAGTGAGTTCTGTGGGACCCATCTAAGATGAGTTTAGATGTGTTTGAATGTTAAGATGAATTTAGATGTATTTATGGAAAGTTGAAAAAGGTTGTGGGTCCGACGTGTAAAGAGGTTTTGAGTTGAGATGAGTTTAGTGATTTGAGAGTATGGTGTTTGGATGTTAGAAGATGTCTAAATCTAAACCGAACTCAACTGAGTTGAGTGCAATCTAACAACCAACGAGCCCTAAATGTCCCTGGTGTGGTAAAAATGTTCCTTTGGAAAGTTTTGCATTACAGTTTACCAAGAAAAATCAAGTCCTATATAGAAATGTTTGAGCAGTGAGAGTGAATTCAGGAGCTATGGGTAGTAGTTTTGAGGAAGATATGGTTAAAGAGAAATGCTTTAGGTTTTGAAAATAAATTTGATGATCCTCATGTGATCTTCAATCAAGCAGTCGAGAGCTTAGCAGAGTTTCAGCAAGCACATAAAAAGCATAATAGGGAGCAATAGGTGGAGCCCAAGCTAGAAGGGAAGGGAGATGGAAGGCACCTATGGATAATTATGTTAAAGCAAAGTGTGAATTATTGGTTTCTTTGTGTAGTCCAAAGGGGAGTATAAACGATCCTCTAATTGCTGAACTTCATGCACTTTGGCGAGTAATGAAGCTATGTGCAGAGTGGTATGGACTAATTGATTAAAGACATTAAGGAGGCTCTGGATAATAGACCAGATTGGGGGAGCATACACACTTATAGGGAATGTAATAGTGTAGGTCACAACCTAGCTAAGTTATCTTTTAATGTAAAAAAGGAGAGGACATGGATAGAAAGTGGTCCTGAGGGAATACATAATCATGTACTTTATATTAGTTTATGTGTAATGAATATAGGATACATGTTTGATTAAAAAAAAAAAAAAGTTAGTAATAACTATCAACATCATAAATATAATTATAGTTAAATATTTTTTAATGGGTTAGTTACATAATCTATATTTATAATTCACTTAATTTTAATTTTAGTAATTTAAAGAAATTTTTTATTAATTTATCTGTAAAACAAATAAAAACAAACCAAATAACTGGACTAAACCGAACTGACCGACCAATTGCTAACGGTTCAGTCCGGTCCACTAGGGTTAAGTGATCCGATCCAGTTCACAAAAATGAGTTTCAATCCATTATTCTCCATATCAAACCTGATCGATTTATACCCCTAATTAAGACATTAATTTATAAAATTAAACTGAAATGTTGTTCTTTAAAAAGAGAAATTGGACAAAAGGCATGAAAGGTCAACATTAAGATTGAGTAGCTGTCAGCTGACGGAAAAAATCCACGCAAAACAGAGAAGGTGCACATGAAACATCAGATGAGGATACATAGAATAAAAACAATCTTTAATCCCTCGCCGATCTTACGCATTGTACCCTGTAAAGTATAAAAGTTTCTTCATTTTGGAAAGTGACTATTATTAGATTCCTAACAAGTTATTATATTCACGCGTGTATAGATTATACTATTTAATAAGATTTAATTAGAAACATTCAAAACTTAAATATTTCCACATATTTCTTAATAAAAAATTTAAACAACTAAATATCATATCAAAATAAATAATAATAATAAAGACTGCTGCTACAGCAATCCAAGATTCTCAGCGAGAAATCTCAACAAGTAAAATTATTATTATTTTTTATTTTTTAAAATATTTTTTAACTTCTTAAATATTACAAATAAAATAAAAAGCACAAATTTATTGAAAAACAATTTCTTAATTATTAAGAATTAAGAAAACATCAATCGGTAAGAATTTTGGCATTTTTCATAATAATATTAGTCAATAACAAACAAAATAAAAAAATTAGGTACGTGCAGATAAACTAAACCAATTCTTCTAGGTACAAGCTGCTTGCCGCGTCCCAATTAATATTTTATGTCGTTGTCAGTTGTATTAGAGAATAAAAAAAAAAAAATGCAAAACGCGTTAGAATCCCAAAGAGCTGAAACGAAGTGAACGATAGAAAGGAAAAGAACATGATAGTGACGGTCTTCGGACTCCATCTTTCTCTGGCTCTATTTCACAATTTTGAAATAGGTTTTTAGAGTTAGTGAAGAATTGAAAATGGGAAGAAGACTGGTGAACTGGTTAAAAACAGGGAAATGAATTTTTCAGGAAAAAATCGAAAATGGGTTTTTAGAGTGGATAAAACCGGTGAACCAGCCATGAAGTGTCTGCTCTTTTGTGGTTTATTCGAAATGAGACTCTAAATCCATGGTTAGTAAAGCTTCAAGGACTTGAAAACAATGCTAAAAACAGGGCACTAGATTGAGAGGTTTTCGATTACTAAATTGAATCAATTTAACTGGTGATTGGGCTGTCAATGGAGCTTCTCAAGAGAAGAAACCAAGGCAAGCAAAGAAGATTACCAGAGAAGAGAGAAGGCAAAAGGAGAGAAGCCACTTTTTGCAAAAGGATAATCCTAAAAATATAACTCTTCTATTTACAGCATAGAGAATCTTGGAGTATCAGAGATTCAGAAGATCAAGTAGAAAAAGAGATACAATATAAAAGATAAAACTATTAAACCATCTAGCTAAAACCATCAACAAAGTTATGACGATCAAACATTAATCATAAACAAATGAAAAAGAAGAAAAGGCCACAAAAAAAAATAAAATAAAAAAACCATTTGATTTCTTTCACTGTCTAGGCAAGTTGAGCTTCTCAAAGCCATGCATGTGTGAAGCATCCAAAGGAAGAAATGGGAATTCACCAAGCTCTTGAAGAAACCCTTCCAAGTCTGCAAAGCCGCCTAAGAATCCACCTGAAATCTCACCATTCCACATCCCTTCCTCATCCTTAACTCTCTCCCTCAAACCACCAAACCCAGCTCGGAGCTCCAGTTTGGCCACTGGCTTGTCAAATGAAGCATTTCTTGGATCTTCTCTCTGTAGCCCTTTTCCGTGGGTTTTCCAGTGAGTCGTTGCACTAACTCACAGAAGTTTGCTGCGTCAGTTCTGATGATTTCGGGTGCAAATATGTGAATTATGTGTATCTTTGGCTTGGGCTTGGATATTTTCTTTGAATCATGGCGCATGGCTAGGGGAGGTGAAGTTGAACAGGGTGTACAAGTTTGTTTCTTTGCCTTCTGAAGTTAGACAAAGCCACTTTCAAGAGAAGGCACATGGAGAAGATAAGAAACGAAGGCACGCAGAGAAGGTGGTTAGAGAAGAGAGAAGGCATGCAAAGAAGATTACCAGAGAAGAGAGAGAGCACGCGGGGAAGAGGAGCAATAAAGAGATTTGTTCAACTTCAGATCCCGCCCAAATTAGTTCATGCTTGAGTTAAAATCAAAACGATTCGTTTGATTAAATCAATCCATATCAGTTTCTCGGTACGCTTTAGTGTGCAAATTAGGGGTGATACCCGCCCCCTACAGGACGGGGCCACCCCTCCCCCGCCCCCCGCCCCGCATATGCGGGGGTGGGAAAATTTTCCTCGTACCCTGCCCCGGGCGGGGTACCCCGTCTGGTGGGCGGAGTGCGGGGGTGGACCTCCATCTGCCCATACCCCTGCACCCTACTACTGGGCCTTCGGCCCACTATAGTTTTTTGGATCCTTAATGGTCCAGAATCGGTTTTTGGGCTAAAAATAACCCAGAATCCGTTTTTGGGCCATTTTGAGCCCAGAATTTAACTTATATATTTTCAAAAACTTAAATATAAATATAAATATAATATATATAGATTATACTAAGTATCAACTATTAACTAATTAAGTAATAATCATCACTAAGGCACTAAGTTAAAATAAGTAGTTTACAATTATACAAAATACAAATTAAGAGAACTAATAAACTATTACAAATACTTCTAAAAGAAATAAATATTACAAATTGTATAATTAACTATTGTAGCAACATTACAATTAATTGTAAATTGACAAAATAATAACTTCTCAATTTGATTTTGGGGTGGAGTCTTGGCGGTGAGTTCACTGAGTGGTGAGTTGTGTCGACTGCTGTGAGACTGAAAATGAAGATCATAAAAGTTAATAAGTTCTAAAACTTGAAATATTAATAAGTTAAATATAAAACAAATTAGAATTATAAAATTATAAAGATGAAACAAAATTTTAAATGCAAATTACAATTAAGGAAGAAATTGTACAAACCATGGCAATGATATGTCTAATACAAAGTCATACTGAATCAGAAGTAGCCGTAGACGTCGTCTAATGTATTACTATAACAATTAAATTTGAAAGTAAACTAATGAATATCGATTAAATGAAAATAAATAAATTAAAATAAGAAATTAGAAAATAAACTTAAAATAAATACCAGATCCAGGCTGATCATTACCTTTCCTCGACGTCGGCCTCCTCATACTCAAGAACATTCGGAACATGAATTAGAGTTCCCTTGATCCAATTCTGCATGCAAATTAAAGCCTTCACAATGGTAGGAGCTAATGAACTCTGAAATGAATCTAATACATGCCCTCCGGTGCTAAAGGTCGACTCTGAGGCTACGGTGCTAACAGGGATGACCAAAAGTGTGTGGACTATCTCTCCAAGGATGGGATACTTCACGGCATTCATCTTCCACCAACTTAATATATCGAAATCTCATGAAAATGGTAGAAGCTCTACTGTTAAGTATCTATCTATCTCTGACTGAGCCTCTACAGAACTCCGGAGGAAGGGGGATTGCTCATACCTTTCACCCCACTCCAATCTACGTTTTTTCCCAATCTCGACTTCTGGAACCTATGAGCCTGACGCTAATGGGATAGGTGCAGGTACCGCAATATTACCACCCCGCAAGGTGGTAAACTCATTAAATAATCTAACAAGGGTTTCCCAAACCCTTGCTGCAATAAGCTCCGCCCATACTTGCCCGTACGCAAGTCCCAATCCAAATATCATCCCATCCAACTTATACCTCGGGTCAAAGACGATAACTACATATAACAAAATATTAGCCCTAGTTAAATCTCTCCAATACTTGTCGTACTTTTTCCTCATAATCAAAACCATCTCCCGCAGTCTAATGTGACCACCCCCAATCATGTCATCTAATTCTTCTTTTACTCTACATATTTGCTGACATACAACATTCGATGTAGGGTATAAAGTGCCAGATAGTTTCGTGGTGACATCGTAAAAGAGCCTCAAAAACTCTACAAAAATAGCTACAATTTTCCAATCATAATCTATGGGTTTCCCCAATCCCCCAAGATCATCAAAATATTTTACATATTGGATGTCTTCGACACCCAATAATGCAAATGCCAACTTTTATTCTTGGGCCGCCTTCAACATAAAAAATGTTGAGTTCCAACGTGTAAGCATATCAGTACAAAGACCCTTCTTAGATGTTAGGCCAGCAGATCTCGCGGTAACCTTGAATTTCTCTAACCTCGAAGGAAAAGATCTCACCCATCTCACAGTAGTTCTAACCCGAGCAATCGAGTCATAAAGATCCCTCAAGCCATCAGTGACAATCAGATTCAGAATATGTGCCGCACATCTCACATGCAGACACTCACCACCCATAACTGTCTCATTTGCCTCTCTAAGATAGGTCTTTAGATGTCCCAATGCAACATCATTAGATGAGCCATTATCGACTGTGATTGTAACAACTCGGGTCAATCTCCACTCCTTTATTGCAGCCTCCAAGGCCTTTCCAATTGTCTCACCCTTATGATTCATGATTTTACAAAATTTTATAATTTTCTTTTGCAATGTCCAACTCCAATCAATAAAATGTATAGTCAAAGACATAATTAAAATTTTAGACCGATGTCCAAGTGTCAGTGGTGAGACAAACAAATTAATTCGCCAATTGACCACTCAACTTCTCTTTTTTAATGTAAAAATATTTTTTTATATCCTTTGCCACCGTGTGGTGAGAATGAATATTAAACTTTGGTTCCAAGTAGCGAGAATACGCTTGGAACCCTTTCCCATCAACTAGTTGAAAAGGTAGCTTGTCCATGATAACCATACGAGCTAGGTGTCTTCTACACTCATCGGGATCATACTTAGTATACCCCCTCAAAGTTGCACCCCCACTAGTCTCATCCGCCATTTTTTGAAATCCAATTTCTATCATAGATTGACTTTTCTCTTGTAGTGATCTTAATATTGGACTTTTTTTGCATTGCTCTTCTAAGTGCACCTTTAATTGTGAGGTGCCATGTTTCCTATAGTGACACCCATAAATTTTTCCACAATGGTTACACTTGGCTTTGGGGTTACCCAGATCACCACCCTCTAATTTGGTGAAATGACTCCAAACTATTAAAGCAGGTTTCTTGTTGGGCTTGGGGGCGGGGCAAGGTGCCGTAGAGGTAGGGATAGGGGTGCCCTCAGCCTAGAAAGGAGAGCTCGCACTAGAATCTGCTGGCATATCCATGAACTAAAGTAAACAAGGAATCTGAAAATATAGAAAACATAACAATATGCCATACAATTAACATCTGATGATCTTTAATTTCAGACACGACAAAAAAATAAAAAATTTCATAATTGAAAGAATATATTTATAACATTCTGATGATCTTTAATTAATGGATGATAATTTTGTTACAATATTTATAACTAATAAGTTGGACCTTCTTAGATGTTATAAAATTGTTTATTGGCTTTTTGAAATATTGTAAAATTTAAAATATTGTAAATATTGTAAATTTCGTTACTGAATATTGTTTAAGATTTTGAAATACCCTAAATCAATTAACATCCAAGCTATTGGAAAAAGTAAGATCAAACATCAATGATCATTGATTCATTGTGATCAAAGATTCAAACATCAAACAAATTTTTTTTTTTTAAACCAACAAACATTTAGCAATTAATAGTGCAAGTCAACTAATCTCTCCCATTGCAATCCGAAATTAACCATCAAAGATTGAAACCCATAAATTAACCAATCCTAAATCACAAATTAATTTAGGAATTTTCTTTGAAACCCCTAAATTAATTTAAGGTTTCGGATTGGAGCCCTAAATTAATTTAGGGCTCCAATCCAAATTAATTAGACACAAATTAACATTCACAGTGTCACACACATTACATAATGCAAACAAAAAAAATCTTCAAAATGACAAAAATACACGGATTCATCAATGATCAACAATCAAAAATTCAAACCACATGCACAATCAAGTCTCCACAGCACACAATTCACAAAATTCCATCCTCCATCTCTGATTAAACCCCATCCTTCCTCCAATCTCCATTCAATAGCATCAAAATCACAAAAAATTAGATTTTAAATTTAGGATTTCTTACCTTCGGTGACAGAGATGAAGACAGAGTTAAGAAAGACGACGATGGAGATTGCAAGTTCCTAACACCCTTAACGGCGACGGATTCAGAGAGAGAGAGAGAGAGAGTCGAGAGAGAGAGAGGATTCTGGAAAGTGGAACTCGAAGGGGGGTTCAACTAATCCCAGGCATGCCTGGGTTATTTTTTTTTAATATATATGTATTTATATATATTATATAATATATTATATATATAACCCGGGGATGGGCGGGCCAGGATAATCCGGGGCAGGGGACACCCCTATCCTGCCCCCGCCCCCCGCATCTGACGGAAGGGGTGATCCGCCCCGCCACACTAAGGCGAAGCGGAAACGGGGCTGGGCAGCGGGGGCGGGGCCCCACTACCCACCCCTGGCGCAAATTCGCCTTACTTAAGAGTTTTTCCAAACCTAAAGATCAGACTTTGATTGACATGGTCAGAGCATATATCAAGCAAGATGCACCAAATCTATACCATTGCGAAAACCAGGTCAACAAAGAAACCAAATTAATTAAATTCTCGGACTTCTCTTATTTGTCATTAACATCTTCGAGCGTCCCAAGTTGGACCCAACATTTCATTAATCATAATTAAAAAATAAATTGTAAATAGCTATGCAAACATAAGTTGGAATTGATGTAAACTGATCAAACCCAAAACCCTTCGACTTGAAGTGCTACATATAATAGTGCTCTATCTATCATATTAGCATTTCATCGGAGGAAGATCGGACGGACCCTGATCAGAACCCGACGCAGATCCACGGGTCTTCCTAAAAGCTCGACTCCCAAAAACCAAGAATCCTACCGCTCACCCACCAACCGCCGCCAGAAAAACACCACCGTTGAACGACATCACGGCGAGCATAACCATGTAATCCAGACCAGAGCGTACCGTGTACATCGCCGTCTGCATCAGCCCCACCGCCAAGTTGTTCGTCCCGGGCTTTATAATGTTACAGTGGGAGAGCCACTCGACAAGCACAGCGAGAACAAACACGAAGACCAAAGCCAGAGGGTACATCACCGAGCTCGTCCCGGGCCAACCAGAGAAGAGAACCTCAGCTTTATGGCCCCAATAGAAGGACATGTGCATCATCATTCTCCGGTGCCGCATGTGCCCACCGCCGGTGCCGTTGAAAGCTCCGAAACCGTGATGCGAGGTAGTCTCCATGATCACAAACCCAAAGAAAATAAAGAAATAAATGGGGGCTACTTTGGCTCAAAGACGAAAGCAAAGGTTGGTTTAAGAACCCACGAAGAGAGAAGAGAATGTCCCACAGCTCACACTCTTTTGGAACCCATGTTGCCTTTCCATTTATAAGTAGTAATATAAATGGAGGAAGGAAGCAGGCATTTCTTTTTGCTGTAAATTGGAGGTATGAATGAAGTGAATGAGGGGAGTGTGCAGTATAAGGAGGAGGCAGTGTGCTTTTATATGTGAGTGCGCGTGGGACATGGCCGGTTTGGGCTTGGCTTTTGCACAAATGTGCTATGTCTCAATTCCAAGCAACCCCTACACGGAAGTGAACAGATTAACAGATTCTAAGCGATATTTATGGAATGCCACTTTAAAGTGAGAAAAGAAAAAAGGATCTCTAAACAAATAGAACTGTGCATTGTGTCATGACTCATGTCAGCCCATGCATAGGGAGTGATTGGCACGTAGATATTGCGCACTGCGACTGGCCGGCGGTACCTACGGTCAATTTGTTATGGGAAAAGATAAGAAATATTATCTAAAGAATAATTGAGTATTGAATAGAATTTGAGTGAGATAGATGGACCGGTATTGTTAATCCAACACCCATGGGCTGTAAAAATGAAGAAAGAAAAGGCCTAAACCAACGAGCCGAATAAAGTATTGGGTCTGCCCATTTACTCAGCAACATCTGAGGGTACTGAACCCCCTGTTGTGGTTCGAAACATGGGATTAAATTTAGGACTTGGAGCCCAAGCAAAAGAGACTGGCCCAAATTTATTAAATTTACGTACCCGATTAACCAAATTTTCATCTCTCTTTCAACTCTCCAAGCATATGATTGCTTGTTCTCTCTGGGGCGTGATGTCTTCCTACTATTAGCACTAAATTTTCTAGGCTTTTCTTAATCTTCTTGTAAACTTTATATGAAGTCTTTATATTTTTTAGGAACTTTATTGGTCTTGGACTTTTACTTTCTTCTTGTAACCCCCTAAGTTTCATTATCTGTATAAGGTATTCCTTCACCACATGTGAGTGTAATTAATAAAATTAGAGTCCCGTACTCTCCATTAGAAAAAAAAAAAAAAAAAAAAGAGAAAACTTCGACTGAAACCCTGCATGCTCTTCGGTGTCAGACCATCCTTGCCCTGTATATCTTCAACCGGTTTTAGTAATTTATTTCACAGGCCAAGGTAGTTTTCTTTTGTTTTGTTTTATATATCTATTCATGCTGGAACTATGTAGGTTTAGATGCGAGCCCTGCACATGTGAAGGCTCTGATATTTGTTATAGTAGTAGTTGATCATTAATTAAATTCTCGACCCCATGTAAAACTTGCTTTTCGATTAGAAAATGAAACTCGACAAGGCATCTGAAGCTGATGCAACCGTACAGCTGCTCTTCTAAAACCACAGCAGAAGGAGCAGGTAGGTTGGAACACCTTCAAACTCTCACTTTTTATCTGGAGATGGAGTTGAAAACGTTTTGTATCATATCATGTATCAATCCTTTGATTTCAGGAAGTTGAGATGAAGGCTCGGAAACAATTTAAAGGACTAACTGACAAAAAAAAAGGGGAAATTGCAGATGCTGGAGATAGAGAAGATCATAATGTAGGCGAAAAGCCTGACAACATTGCTAAGGAGGATTTGGATGCGGATAATTCGGAATAATCACGAGAAGCTGCAGCCGATGCCCGTCAATTGGGTTTGTTTCCTGCTTTCGGCCTATCGGTAGACGTCTATTTTCAGGTCTTGGGATGCAGAGATGCACCATATTATGATATTTCCCAGTTGCCAAAAAAAAAAAAAAAAAAAAAAAAAAAACATCCTGGGGTTATACATCTCACTATGATATTTGTCTCACTTGCCTATGATTGACAATACACATTAGCTTAAAAACGGTGTCATTTTGAATAGAAACCTCCACTACATTACACACACGGGCAATACAGACCACCTAGACTCTTTTCACTTGAACAATCATCCAAGCAGTAGATTAAAGAGCGAGTAATTAAAGACGGTTACAATATTATAGACGCATCACTGAAAAGACACCATTCCTTTGGGAAGACATTAACATCAAACTTTAGGAGTGATTAATGCGGTGGAGGACATGGTCTCATGAGCAGGTTTGGCCTTGGCAAGGGCACGAGTCTTGACGAGAAAGAACCCAACGGCATGGCCACCCACCGCGGCTATGAAGATTCCAAGGTTGAAGGACATGACAGAGAGCATGACTAGGTAAGCCAAGCCCATGCGAAAAGCATAGACGGTGGCCTGAATCAGCCCGCCCGCAATCTGTTTGTGGCCGGGCTTGATAGCCGGCAAGATGGACAATAGCTCGACGGCGACGGCCAGGGAAAAGACAGAGAGAAGAGCCAACACGTACATGCCAAGGTCTTGATTAGGCCACCCAGAGAAGAGGACTATGGCATCTTTGCCCCAGTAGAAGCTCATGTGCATCATCCTATGTTTGCTCATGCTACCATCGGAAGGAGGCATGTGCACGTGCATGCGGCCGACGTGATCATGCTCATCAGACATTTCTCAAAGACACACTGCTTGTTTGGAACTTTGGAGGATTGGGTCTGATACTCGAGGCAATGTTAAGTTTTAGAGTAAATTTACATAGAAGTTATTGTAGCGATACATTCGTTGCACTCATTACGTGGCTGTCGTTATATATATATATATATTTTTTCATCTTTTCTGTGTATAGTCTAAATAATACCACATTATTTATGTAAAATGATTTTTTTAAACAGTAATTTCTATCTATATTTATTATAAGTTTTATCTTGTTTTAAGTTGTAATATTGTGCGTGTGGTGCACGTATAAAGGAGATGGAGCCAATGACAGCACAGGTGATGACGAGGTCTGAGTCGGATATAAATGGCCGTTGGATTGCGTGGAAATTGGGGAAGTAAAAAATAGCGAAGGTTTTGTGGTGAGTGGACTTGACTTTGAGGGACCGTATAGGAAGGGTTCGGCTATACTTTCTAGGGTGTAATCGGTCAGTTTATTTGATTTTAGATAAAATTTAAGTTCGAATAGATATGTATTAATTTTATTTTTTTTAAAATCGATTACTCCCGATTATCCTCCTAAATCGTTATTTCTGGTTTTATCGGTTTCCAATCCGGTCCGATTCGGTTTTTTAGTTTTCTTAAAATATAAAAAACATATAATAAAGTGTTACTTCTTATGATAAGTTATTAATAATTTAATATATATTTTATATTTAAAGCATATGATTAATTAAATTTTCATCTTTAAGATTAAACTTTTATTTTATAAATTATAATAATATTATCTTATATATAATTATATTAATAACATATGATCAAACAAATTACAAATGTTCATATTTAAGATTAACATTTATGTTATGATTTATAAATTATAATATGAAATTATTTGATATATGATATATAATTATATATTATATTTAAAAATCTCATATATAATAATATATATATAAAATATTTTGTGTAATATATAAAATTAATTTTTATATACATATTTTTTTTCTAACCGGTCTGGTCTCGAAAACTATGGAATCGAGACCGGACCGGGTTCAGCTGATTTGTATAATATAGGAATCGGTCCCGGACCGGACCGGTTCAAAACTGGACCAACCTGTACGGTTTGGTCTAGTCCAGTTCCGTCCGGTCGGTCGGATTTTCTAATTTTCTGGTTTAAACTTACATCTCTACTTGTAGCTTCTATTTTGGAAAATAGCCATATAGGATGTACAAATTCCATCATATTTTCTTTTACAAAAAAAATGAAGTATATTATTAAAAAAAATATTTTTTCATATTAATTTTAAATTTATTCATGTTTCAAAAAAAAAAAAAAATTGCAAAAGTTATACACTTGGAGGTTATAAATATCTAATGGTTATTATTATAAAAAGTTTAATTGAATGAACAATCTATCCCCTCAGAGAAAAGTACGAAAAGACAATAAATTTGGGGTAGAAATAAAGACTTTTCAAAGAAGGCCAGTTTTTTCCAGTCCTCTCTCGGTCCTGCACGGAAATGGAGTTGTTATGCAATTACACGTTGAATTGTCTTGTAAGTTGTTATCTCAATTTTTTAAATTGATAAATGACTTAATTTTACGTGATAAGTTACATTATCAATTTCTTTTATTTAATTTTTATATCAAGATTATGTTTTGGATATTTAGAATATCCAAGTATATAGGTTAATAGTACTCAAATGGTTTAAGTTAAAATATTTTATTGAGTTTTTGAGAAAATAAAGAGAAGACAATTGAATAAAAATATTATAAAGTTAAAAAATTATTTGAATATAATTTTTTTAATATAAACTTTGTCTTGAATTTTGAAAAAATGTATTATTTTTTGTCTTATTTAGGAGTTTGGTAAAGTTGTAATGATTAGATGAAATTTCATAATTTTCAGCATATCAATAACTGACATGTGGAAAAGTAAATTTTTTGTAAATTTTTCTTAGGCAAATTTAGAATTTTTCTAAAAAAGATACACAAATTCATTAATTCGTAGTAACTTTTTTAAACATCTCAAAAAACAATACATTTATACCAAATTTTTACAATTTCTACATGATTATGTTTTAAATGAGGGACATTTTTGTAAAATAGCTTATAAAAGAAACTTCACTTTACATAAATAATTTAATATTAAACATGCTTGTATAAATGTTATAAAAAAGAATCGTACGTGTATTATTACTCTTAAGAAAAACGATAGTAGCTACAAGCTGAGTCTGAGAGCAATTAATTAAAAAAGAGTATTGATACAATAATAAAGAGATTATACAAAAATAATCTTACAAATTGGCGTAACTTCATGTGATCTATTAAATCTACATTATAATAAAATTAACTTTATAATTTGATGAATCACATCAGGCCTAGGGGTGAAATATTTTTGGTTTGGACCAAAAAAATTGTGGTCGGTTTTGGTCCACAATTTATCAACCCAAAAGTGTTCGGTCCGGTCCAGGGGTCTGTAAGTTTTGGACCGAAACTGACCGATTGAAATATATATTTTTAAATATTTATATATATAATTTTATTTTATATACTAGTTCTATAAGTTAAACATGTAATTTTCATATAATTTATTATCATTGAGCATATAAAATGGTAAATAATATATGGTATCAATTAATAATGTATTATAAATCATATGACAATAAATGTAGATACATAATACATTCATACATACTCTACT